>VDFB02384702.1:0-29320 GCA_007258455.2 Sequoia sempervirens
TTGTTGTAGAAATATTAATGAATCTTCTTGTGAAAGATATTTGACTCTCGACTCTTGATTTTTCTTGATGAAAATGACTTAATGTTGTGAAAAATGCCCTAAAAACATGTATTTATAGTCATTAACACCTAATTATGCATTATTTTAACTTCATAGGCCAACATCCATTGGCAATTTGAATTATGTCAGTGATATTCCCGCTCAAAAGTGAAAAATACCTCAAAAGGGACTAAGTCGCCACCTCATACGACTTAGTCCCACCAAGGGTTTTTGAGGTTGGTTTTGTGGAATTTTAATGGTTTGAATATTTCTTATTAGGATTTGTATGTTTGGTGAGTTGAATAGGCCTTAAAGTCTAAAATAATGAGCATTAGGGGCCTCTAAATAGATTTTTTAGTGGGTGATTGATGCAAGGGTGTCTAAAATAGGAGTAAATTAGACAACAGATTGTACTATCTCCAAAGAAGTAGAACTTTTGTTTCCATAGTTATCCCCCACTTTAGCACCCATATTACTTTGTGTGCATATGTAAGCTAAAGGACTCTAAATAGTGCACTTTACTATAAAAGGAGACTTATTCCAAAGATGGGAGAATGAAACCCCCATTGTAGTTATCTGTAAAACCACAACATTAGGAACTACATCCTACAACATAAACTCGTTATTTTTCCAAAAATACTTTTATCTAACTTATAGAAATCAAATTTGAGGGTAGATATATGCCCCCCTGATTCTTCTTGCTTTACGAAGGTGGAATCAAGGTAGAAAACTAGCGACATTGAATAAGGAACATCATATTGTAGGACATTTCCAAGTACTATGCCACATAAAAATAGACAATTGATGATGTTGGGTGCAAAATCATGATTCCAACACATCAAATGACATCGAAAATGGAATTCCCTAGCACTTGTTATGGTGTTTTGAATAGAAAGTACTTACTTTGAAGATATGAAAAAAACTAATTTTATTCATAAGAGTAAAAAGGAATGATAAGAGTTAAAAGAGGTAAAAGTGAAGTATTTTGTCACTTACTATTTCATTTACCTTCTTGTAGCCTGAGAGTGACGAGTGAAGATGGAAAGATGTCGAGCAGATGAGACTATAAGCCTATGTAATTGGACATTTTACAGGACCAAGTGGCGCACAGCGAGCGTCATCATGAGGTGAGTCAATTCTATTACCTATGCTATGTGTTTATGCAATTATTTAATGATTTTTATATATATCTAGGATAATTTAGGATCTTGGAATTTTTTTTGCAAAGTGTCCCTTTTTTTTCGCAAAGTTTCCCATTTGTTCACAAAGTGTCCCTTTTGTTCATAAAGTGTCCCACTTTTTCGAAAAGTGTCCTATTTCTTCGTGAAGTGTTCCAAAAGTGTTCTAAAGTGGCTAGGGCCTTTATGAAAGTACACTAGATGAACTTTAGTACACTTTCATGGTGAATAAAGTAAAAATTAAAGATAGTAGATGATTTGTAGAGCATATTTTTGTGATTTTGATAGGTACCCACCTGATCACAGTAGTGGCTAGGGGTTAGGTAGTTTAGATTTTTGAGAGATTCATCCCCATCACTTTTAGCAAAGGAGATAGAGTAGCTTCAAGCCGTAGGCATCTATTGGGTGTACCTCATGCCCTCCATAAGCTACCACGATGCTATGTTGATGGCTCTCTATGGGTGTTGGGATGAAAATTCATGCACATTCCACTTAATTGAGATGATGATCACTCTAGAGGACATACACCATATTCTCTATGTTCCTATTTCAAGAGAGTGGGTATATTTCTAGAGAGACCACACCTTCCATGAGTAGAAGGCTAATTTGTAGTATTGTCTAGATGGTCTAACCCATGATGAGCGAGTGAGAGGGAAAATTGATCTGTCGATGTTACTATATTCACAAGTGCCAGTGGTTAGATGAATCATGATGCATATGGTAGCACTAGTTCTCATCCCTAATGGGTGAGAAGCACACCTAGAGGGAGGACTAGTTCATTTGATTTGAGAGATGGTGGAGCAGTGTACAATATATGCCTAGGGTCAATGTATCCTACCACATTTGTATTATGATCTTGGTCGATTTGTATTCTAGGAGGTAGACAACATGGTGCACTGCACTCTTCTATAGGTGTGGTACCTATAGCATATTACTTGTATAAGACTAGTTGGCTTTGCATGTGCTATAACAGTGGGGTATCCTCGGGTTTTCGACTATCCTCTATGGTGATTATGGTAGGATGAGGATTTGCACTTTTGGAGAGTGTGATTTGACTAACTAGAGGAGGATGAGATCTTATGGAGACCTTATCAGCTGGTGCTACCATGGGTAGATCACACGAGAGAATAGAGGAGACTTCAGTTAGATAGATTTCCGGTTGGACGGAATGACCATATAGTATGTCCTTTCTACTATGATCAAGTCATGTATAAATTTGGACAGATTTAGATACCACCTCGAACATGATCCTTTTTTAGGAGGTTAGTGTGGAGTTCCCATCGACCAGGTGATACAATGTGGCTCACTCTAGACCATGTTGTCGAGAGTGACTCTGACTTCTTAGATCACGACCAACCTCTAGTCTCTGACGCAAATGACGTCAATTCCACATGGGAGTGTGAGGAGTGGTGGACAGTGTCACGACTAGCTCTAATGTATCTGATGGATGAGCCTATAGGAGATACAATACCACTTCCAATTGAGGGAGATGATAGAGAGGATAGGGTCAAGGAGACATGATACAAAGCTACAAACATATAAATGGATGTCATTGATGATGAGTATGATGAGGATACAGATCCAGATTATGATGGCTAGGAGGGAGAGGAGGAGGATGAGGAGGAGCCACCCCAGAGTGAGAGTGATGAGGTAGTAGTTGAGGATCAACATGAGCGGGGAGAGCTCTCTCCCACTCATATGACAAGATCATGAGCAACAGCTACAACAGGCATTAGTACTCACAGTCATGGAGAGGCTAACACATCTTCCATGCCCCCTGCATAGGATGATGTTGATATTACTCAGCTTACCAAAGATAGAGGTGATGATATTTAATTTTATCCATGTACTTTAGTGCTTATGCTCATTATATATATATGATGATGATGATGATGTGTACTAATTGTGTATTATTTCTCCTTTGCAAGAGCGGTGAGAGATTGGCATGAGTTCTACGATCAAGCTACTACAAAGATAGTTCTAGCATCCATCAACGAAAGGGGATGGACTCAAATTATGTGCCCCCACCTATTGTGGAGCAGGATCCAAAGTCACTTAAACAATTCATGAGGCTACAAGAAACATATGAGAGTCTAAGGAGATGACTCCATTGAGCTAAGACTATAGGATAGTCATCCCGTACTCTAGTAGAGGTTGAGAGATTAGAGGCATAGGTAGCACAACTATAGGCCGAGAGGGAGAAAATAGTAGGGGAGCATCAGGTTACCCTTGGATAGATATAGGGCTTAGAGTTTGCACTCAGATTCAGTGGATTTCTGTCAAAATCACATACAACTATCTTTCAACATCCTACTATTGGATCATGAGCACTTGATCCCGAGGGGTTGAGTACCCATAGACCCTAGTGATGTATATTTTGATAATATGTACATAAAACTTTTGATATATATATATATATGAGCATTTGATGTTTTATTACTTTTGATTGTTAAATAGCAATGTGAATAATTAAATAACCTTTGTGAGATTAGTTAATTAATTAATTCCTTCATGATTTAACAAAGTCTATGTGATCTAATTAAAATTTATTATAGCTCTTTTAGATACGACATGATGATTATGTTATGCTATTAAATTAAATGTATTAACATTCTAACTTATCATAACACACAAGATGAATGTGAATAGTATGAAATCTAAAATAATTATAAAAACAAATTAAATAATCACGTTAATGCTCAAGACATGCATAATTTGTTTTTCAAGACCAAAGCAATGCGAAATCATATGGGATATGACCCAATAGCTTTAACAACATTGCTTTATCATTCATACTATTCAAAGAGATTAGACATAATACCGATGCAGATGTGTGGAATTGATAGGTTCCTTAAGAGGTGTGTCATCTAGTTATTTTAACATGTATGCTCCAGACCCAAATTTTTTGTCAACGGTGTATGGTTGTAACCAATTAGAACTGAATTTGTCTCTTTCATTTAGGTCGGCATTGACGTTGCAATGATTAGAAAATAGAACTAAGTCACCTTTATGGAATGAGTGAGGGATAACATTAAGATTGTAATGATGTTTCCTTTTGTAATAATATTGAAGATGTTCAAGAGCATTAAGGTGATGTTCATCAAGCATCTCAAGTTGGTGTAATAA
Source organism: Sequoia sempervirens (assembly GCA_007258455.2). NCBI lineage: Eukaryota > Viridiplantae > Streptophyta > Pinopsida > Cupressales > Cupressaceae > Sequoia > Sequoia sempervirens. The sequence continues at coordinate 4,344 of VDFB02384702.1, forward strand.
TTTTTTGTGATAATGTGTATTGTCAACAAGTCCTTAAAAAGAAATTCTTATTGTGGGAATCTCTAACTACAAGGGAATTATTGCTTCACTACCATAGACCAAATTATAATGTGTGGTCCTTGTGGAAGATCAAACACTTGTGTGATAAGCCCAAATCACATAGTGCAATTGTGTGTACCAATCTCTATGATTTTTATTAATAGTTTTCTTCAAAAAAAATTCAAGGACTTTATTAGTTGATTCAGCTTGACCATTAGATTTCGTGTAATAAGGTATTGAAAAATGGTGTTGGATGTTAAGGGTCTCCAAAAATTTCTTCACATCATTATTCTTAAATGGTGTAGGTACCATTATCAGAGACTAATGTGGAAGGGAATCCAAAGTGAGAAATAATGTGTTCTAGGATGAAACGACATATTACCTCAGTTGTTCTAGATTGAAGAGGAATAGCCTCTGCCCATTTTGTGATATAATCAGCTATAGTGATGATAAAGGTATGTCTAGTGGAAGAAGGGGGTCATTTTTTTCCTATAATGTCCAATCCCCAAACCACAAAGGGCCATATTGGAAGTTGAGTTTGAATTTCATTAGCAGGAACATGATGCAAATTGCTATGTTCTTGACATTTATGATATTTTCAAACATAATCAAAGCAACCATGTTCCATGTTGCACCAATAATAGTCAATATGAGTAAGTTTTTGAGCCAATGTTTTCCCTCCAAAATGTCCACCACAAGCAGCTTCATGGGCTTGGTGAAGTGCTAGAGGTATCTTAGATTTGTTTAAGACTCTAAGTAAGAGACCATTGAAAGACCTCTGATACAACACACCGGTGAGAATTATATATTTAGATCCAAGCTTTTGTAAATGAGTATGGACGATTTTGGTTGTTGGCTCGAGAAAGGTACCAATTTTTAAATAGTTGAATATGATATTAGACCATTCACTCGATTTCTCCTCATTTGTCATTAAAACCTCTTCTATTTTTCCATCGATTGAAGGTTTCATGATAGGGTGAATAGTGACTATGAAATTTTTTCAAGGATCTTGAGGGGATATAAGAGAGGAAGCACTTTCCTTTGCATCCACAAGCCGATTATCTTTTTGTGGGATGTTATCAATGGTAAATGTCTAAAACTTCTCTAAAACATGCATGGTAATATCCTTGTATTTGGATAATTTGTCATGCTTGGCTTGATATGTTCCATTTATTTGTTTAATGACTAATTGCAAATCACTAAAGATCTTAATAACTTTCACACCCATTATTAAAGTAGCACACAACCCAACAAGTAGTGCCTCATACTCAGTTGTGCTATTCATACATAGGAAGTTCAAACGATACAATAGGGGAATAGGCTTTCCTATAGGTGGGATGAATATAACCCCAACACTAGAGCCTGTTCTACAGTTAGATCCGTCAAAATATAATTCCCATTTTTTAGCTTCTATTGTCAACACATGATTGTCAAGAAAATAATCATGGCTAGGTAGTGCTAAAGGAGAAGGAGCATCGGCTAAGTGATCGGTCAAGGCTTGACCCTTGATTGATTTTTGTGAAACAAACTTAAGGTCAAACTCAATCAACATCATAAGCCATTTAGCTAAACATCTTGATAATTCAATTTTGTTAAAAGGATGTTTGAGAGGATCAAATTTTGTCATGACTTGTATTTCAGAATTTAGTAAATAATGTCACAATTTACTAGTAGTGAATACAAAATCTAAAAAAAAAATTCAATTGGTGTGTACTACATCTCATAATTGATTAAAGTTGGACTATTGTAATAAATAGAATGTTCTGTTCTATTGCCATCTTGTTGAGAAAACAATGCTGCAAGAGCATGGGTAGATGTGGTGATGTAAAGGATGAATAGGTTTTTTGGCTTAACAGGTTGTAAAATTGGTCGAGTTTCAAGGTATTCCTTCAAACTCTCAAAGGCTTGTCTACAATCCTCATTCCAATCAAAATCTGCATCCTTCTTGAGAAGATGTGTGAAAGATAATGTTTGATCAGCTAAGGAGCCAAAAAAATGATGAATGGCTTGAATTCTTCCTTGTAACATGCATAATTGAAAAATGTTCCTAGGAGGTGGAATTTTTATTATAGAATCAATTTTCTTTGTTTCAACCTTAATGCGATATGTGCAAGATCATGATGGGAAAAAAATTGGCAATATAATGGGTATGTGTAGGGTATGTGGCTAACGACTTTTTTTTTTACCCAAAATTGATGAAACAAAAAGGGTTTTTAAAGGAGATTCTTAGCTTTCTACCAATATAAATTATGCTTTACTTTGAATTTAATAAATTATTATTATTCATTTTCTATTTGAATTATGACTAAAGTTCTGATTGATAGGCTGGTTGACAAACATCTATAGCTTTCAAACAATATCACACTTTTTGAATCTGAAATATGTGTCACATTCTATGCTTCGCATACTATAGGATTAAGAAAAAAATAATTTCATGAAGTTTTGACCAAGTTAAGGTGGTGAGACATACGAGTTTTTTTATATTTTTTAAAATTTGTAATAAAAAATTCATTAATTATTTACTTGGAAAAAAATTTAAAAAAATATGCATCACATCCAGACATGAGTCCTCTACTTATATCTAAAATACTATAAAAAAATATTATCATTTTAATGTGGTTAGGGTGGTTAGACAAGCACCTACTTCTTTTTTTTTCCTTAAAATTGAAGTACTATTGCATTGAAATTTTAAATTTTCACCAAATAGATGTTTTTTTTTTTTTAATAAACCTAGTAGTATAGAAACTAAATTCAATTTTCTATAGATTCCACTTTTACATATTTTTGAAATAATATAGATAACTTATTCAAATTTTTCGTCAAGTTGCCTAACTTTTATTTTTCTAAATTTTTTGCCACTTAAAGGCTTGTTTTTTCCATGATGATCCTACAAATACCCATGCCTCTATGAGATAAAATAAACCCTAAAAATTTTCCACTATCTATGCCAAAAACACACATTTTTGGATTTAGTCACATGATGTATTTTTGAATCCGTTCTTGTTCAAGATTTGTTGAAGAACATTCACATTATCTTATCTTGTTAAGGACTTGGTGAAGATGTCATCAACATAGTCTTCCAAGATTTGGTGTATGTAATCATGAAATATCAATATCATTTCTCTTTGATAAGTTGCTCCTGCATTCTCTAATCCAAAAGGCATCATAACCCAACAAAATATGCCCTAAACAGATGTAAATGTGGTCTTATATTGATGTTGTGGGTTGATGAAGATTTGATTATAACCAAAAAATACATCCATGAATGACAACAAAACATGTCCCACATTTGAATCCATTATCAAGTCGATATTAGGAAGGGGAAAATCATCTTTTAAAGAGGCTTTGTTCAAGTCACGAAAATCTATACATATCCTAATACGATTATCAGGTTTAGCAACTGCAACAATGTTTGAGATCCAAGTAGAATAATCAATAGGTTGAATGAAACCTATGTCAAGGAGTTTTTCAAGTTCTCCTTTAACATGCAAGGCTATCTTAGGATTCATTTTCCGTATATTTTGTCGAATAGGCTTGGAATTTTCACAAGAACAATGTTATGTGTGACTATCTTCATATATTTTTCCTAGCATATCTCAATATTTCCAAGCAAATATTTTAGGAAAATCATGAAGCAAGGTCATAGTATCCTCTTGTTCTTCATCATCAAGGCACTTAAAAATCTTAGTGACCTTTTCTTTATCATCTATTCCCACTGGTATATCAATTGTATCCCCTAAGGGGAGTGCATTTTACTTAGGAAATTTAGGATCATATGGTTCCATGCTTATATGCGGCTTCTCACTTATGCTATTTTTCTTGGTGTTAATCATAACACAAGTAACCCATTTCATGGGAGGAGTAGAGTATTTCGTATCATAAACTCCTAATAGGTGTTTTAAATCTTCATTACTTTCAACATACTCCCATGATGGTGGTAAGTCCATATCAAGGAATTTAGGATGTTTTATTGTAAGATTGATTCTTGGTTTACATGTGATGGTGTTGATGTTTAGAAATGGTTGTTGAGATACTTTTGTTGCTTTAGAAAAAGAATATCCCAAACCAATTTTTTTCTCATGTGTATTAGGTTATATAGGAACTTGAATGCCTTGTTCATTTTTTCCACATTCTTTACCGTTTTATCCTAATTGTTTCATAAGATCATAACCTCATCCATAAAGTCTTTCCATTTCCTTTGGGTTAGGTGGTTGTTGATAATCTATCTCATCAAAATTTGTTGTGTATGTTGTATTTTCTTCCAAAGTAGATGAGGTAGATGTTTGGGGAGATTCTTCTGAATTCTGAGTTGGCATAACCATGGGTTGTTCTTGATTTTCATCCTCTTTTGTGTCATTATGTATTCACCCACAAAGGAAGGTTTCAATTATAATGTGCCCCAATCATCACCTAGTAATTTAGACACGGGATCTTCTTCTTGTTTGCTAGTCTCAAGGGTCTCTATATGAGATGTTGGAATTAATGTGTTTAAAGGACTTGTTGTTCCTCTTTCAAGTTGTAAGCAAATTTCAAGTTCGGGGTCTATTTCAAATTGATAAAATTTGTTGTTATAGACATATTTCATTATTCAATGAAGGGTAAAAGGGACCACATACATCTCATGAATCCATGGTCTTCCCAAAAGAAGATTGTAGGCAAGATCATAGGGCATGACATGAATAGGAGTTTGCAAGGTAGCCATTTTGTGTGTGATAGGTAAAGTTATTACACCAAGAAAATGCTTTGTACTATTGTCTAATCCTCTAATAGATAAGGAATTAGGTTTTATTTTTGATTTATCCACACGTAATCGATCTAGTCCTGAGCTTAACACTACACACATTAAGGGAAAAGTCATTGTCAACAAGGGTTTGTTTGATGCCTATTCTATTGTATTGAGAAATTATCATAAAGGCCTCATTTTTCCTCCTTAATTCTAACAAAGGGAGCTCATGTTGATGAAAGGTAATGTCTACATTAACTGCATTCATTCCTTGTATAAGATTTTCCATATCATTTGCATTTGTACCAAATGGAACCACTATTTGTTTTAATTCTATTTGGATCATAGAATGATAGTTTGGTGAATTCTAAAGAAGGTCCCAAAGGGTTATCTTTGCGGGAGTGCTCTTAATTTTCCCAACAAGATCATACTCTCTTAATCAAGGGGAACTAGGCAGTATAGAATTAGGAAAAGGTAAAGAGGTTGGAGTTGGTTGCGGTGGTTGTAGGTTATTTCTAGTGTAATGTGTGTGAGCAAGAAACTTGATGCTTATGCAGGTAAAGAGTAAAATAAGGTTTAGGTGGAGGTGGAGGTTTATGTGAATGTGGGTAAAGGAAAATTTGAGGTTGAATTACATTAACATCTTTTATTTTAGGTTATTGACAAAAAACCTTAGTGGATGGATTTTGTGAGATGAAGTGCTCAAGGGCTTCATCTAACATATCAAAGTCATCACTACTAAAACGTTTGGAATATAAGTTATCGTTGGTTGGTTTTGGTTTGTGATCACAAGCCTTAGTGGAATAACTTAGAGAGAGGAGACTCTATAGAGCTTCATCTAACTGAATCATATATTTTTGGGAATGAGGTTTATAGACTACTCTTGCACTCTTAGAATCTTTCACCTAAAAGTCCAGAGAGACAAACCCCACCAAAATCAATGTGGTTCAGTAAAATTAAGATGTGTGTGATGGAATTATGACTAAATGAAATGATGTGAGTGAAATTAAGTATTGAAGTTGATTGATTAAGTATGCAAAACCTAAGAAATGAAACTTGTTTGAAAACACATTCTGTAATGCAAAAACACCTAAAAATAAATGTAAATTGCAACAAAATTTGAAAAAATTGAAAGTGTGCACCTGGAATATGGATGGAGACTAGAAATGAAAATTGAAATGTTTTTTATGCTAATTTCTAGGCCTGGTGGGACTCATTCACCATTCTGGGTGAATCAATCCTAGTTCTGCAAAACTGTGTTGAAACCTATTATTGACAAAAGGGTATCTAAAAATGCAAAAAACCAAAACCTAACCTTGGAGTGGGACTCATAAACCACCCATGGTGAATTACTCCACTTTTTAATTTCTAAATATTCAAAGGTGGAATTTGGAGCTTCCAGTCTGCACTTTAGACTTCTATAGTTCTTTGCTTCCGAAACTCTGATTTTTGAATCTAAAAGTTATTTTTTGTTCATATTTAGCCTTGGAAAATGAAGATAAGACCTAAAACACTTTTCAAATTGATTCTTAATCATTTCCAAGCTTCCAAGATGCCTAAATCTACAAACACACAAGAAGAGAAGAAGAAATGTTGGATGTTAGGTCATGGGGGTTTTCCTTGGTCAAACTCCTTTTAGGTAATTAAGCCAAAATGATAAAAGAATGTAATGAAACATGCAATAATTGAGTTGATTACCTTGCTATGATGATTGATCTTGAAATTTTGCAGCAAAACATGAAGAATCTACCCTTGAATGTTTGAAAATTGATATCTTGGTGAGTTGAAATGATTAAACCCTAAGTTTCCTAACTTGAGATGGAAGAATGATGGATGTATAATGAAGAATGAGTCATGAGTTAGGGTTTGGAGAGGTGATTTTATAGGAAATTCACCTTATTATCCCAAAAATTGGATCCCTAAGGCTGACATGTGAAAATAATAAGCTTAAATTTCAATTTTTCCCACTTAAGGGTCAAAATGGGGCCAAATGGGACTCATTCACCACCCGTGGTGAAGGGGTCCCAAATAGTTGGTACTAATTCTCCATGGATGGTGAATGGGTCCCACAGGGCCATTTTGATAGCTAAGATGCCAAGAGATAAGGAAATAAGGTTTAAATTGTAACTTTGTCAGGTATTTTATCGAATATTTCCTCGGGATGCACAATATGGGTTAATAGGGGCCTATTAATGATGATGTGAAGGTCAATTAGGGCTTGGGACACAAAATTCAAAGTGAAAGTGTGATTAAGTACACTTTACAACACTAAAATGTGATCCATACAGCCTAGAAAGGCACAAAAACCGATGTGAATGTGCAAAACACATTACAACACTAGTTTATCATTAAGTTTAATTCAAAAACCTTCTAGATTGATGTGATAATGCATTTGAATACATTTTATAATGTTAAATTAGGGAGAAAAGGTTTTTTCAGGTCTAGAAAAGTGTGAAGTCCTTTACAACACTTTTCAACACCTTTACAAGACATCAATAAATGCATATTATTCAATTTGTGAGGATCCAAGACCTAGTATGGATGCATAAAATTCTTCACAACACTAAATAAGGGCCTTATTAAGTCCAATTTATCATGAATTATTCTCATTTTAATTAAGAGATACTTTTGTCTACAATACATTTGGGCCCCTCTTTAGTGGGAGGATGAACTTGCTTCAAACTCACACTAAAGTAAAAATTCAAGAGAGAACCAAGTGTACATATGCAGATGACAAAGAATGAAAAAGATCAAAGGAGGTTGTGCAAGCCCCCAAGATACAAGATCCTAAGTCAAACCAACAAGATACATAATCATGCAATGGCAAGAACTAGGAAGAAGAGAAAGATGAAAATGAAAAGGTGGATCAAGCTTTGATTGTTTGTCCAACTAGTTGTGGATTAGATCTAGTCTTGTTTGTTTTAGAAAGAAAATGCATACTCACTCTAGGGCAACAGAACTCTTGGTGGTCCACCTGGTGAGAAATCCCAAAAGGTGAAATACATGCACTAGTTGGTATGCACTCAAACACATACATGGCTATGGGGAAATTCATGCCGCTGTATGGGCTTCTCGCTCAACCATACCAAAGTTATACCTCCTGATAACTTTAATAAGGTGCCACGAAGGAAAATGGTTTTTGAGCTCTACGAGTTAAGCAAAACTTTGTATGCTTGACACTCATAGACATTGTAAATACAAAATATTGTAAGGAATGTTCAAATGAATTTTTCTTACTTCATGCAAATTCTCATCTTAGGGAACATCATACTTAATGTCTTCAGAGAGGATAAGTGCAAATGGTCTCATCTTGTTTCGAAGAGAGGACAAGTGCAAGGTCTCATCCTGGGGAACATTATACCTAATCATTCCAAGAGAGGAAATCACAAGAAAAAGAAAATCACACAATGAAATGTAAGTAGTGGTGTATGCCCCCCACTTTAAAGTGGTTGTGAACACCAGTAGTGTGAGTAATTGATTTAAAGTAGAAGAAGAGGACATCAGAGCTTATTCAGAAAGCCCTATGCCAAGTCATATTTTTTCGATAAGCTACATCATGAAAAGGGCAGTATGTCATATGCGAGCCAACTTAAGGAATGTCATCCACATCCCAAGCTTGCTCTTATGTATTCATGAAAGGTTAAAGACTAGCCAAAGGAGGCAACCATAGGTGACATACTAGGACAAGGTTGTCTAACTTGTTGACCCCACTTAGTGTAGGACAAAGGTGAGTCGAAATGATGAATGAAATTCATGCTAGACTGAAAATCAATATCAATTAGAGGAATTAGGTGCCCCCCATATAGGGAAGAATTCCAAATGCCTTAAGATGTTGTATTATACTACTCAAAGCATTACATTCATTAGTGGAGTGACCATGAACTCTATGATATGTGCAGAATGAAGTCTTGTAAGAGCATTTCTTTCAATTTCTGGGAGGGAGGGTGATCAAGTGATCTTGGAGGACTAGGAGTCTTGAAAAGATACCCTCTTGATATAGAGGAGAAGTAGTTTTTGTTGTTGATGGCAAAGAGATGTCTTGCTTAGTAGAAAATGCCATACCTACACAAGTTTCTCTAGATTTTAAGATTTTCTTCTTACTCTTACAGGAGAAGGGAAAATCTATTGGATGAAAATCATTGGTATCTTGTGAGATGACATTGACATTAAGCGAAGAGTTCATTGGTTGTGTCATATTGTGTAAAGGATGATATTCAATACCACTAGTGCCAAGGAGTTTAAGATGGACAATTGTTAAGGATGATTTAGGAGTGTGTTGTGTGAGATAGTTGATGTTGAGTGAAGGTTTAGAGATTTCTATCAAAGGACAATAATTCAATACCATGAGTTGTTTGTTGTGTGAAAGGTTCGATAGGGTTGCAGATGCCTTGTTCATTAGCACTACATCCTTTTCCATAATAGCCAAGTTTTTTCAAAAGCTCATAACATTTTCCATAAAGTTTGTTCATTGCTTTTTGATTAGTTGGTGGTTGTTGATAAGCATTGTCAAAGGTGGCCATATATTGTATTTCATTGTATAAAGTGTTTGAGGTGGATGTTTTTGAAGAGTCACCTACTTTTTCATTTTCCCTATTTGAATCTTTGTGCATGATCTTGTACTTGCCCATGAAGTCATGTTTGAAATCCAAGGAACCCCAATCATCATATGTAAGTTGTTGTTCATTGTTATTTTTTTGAGTAGGTTCCACTAGTGTATTTGATGTTGATGTGTCTAAGGAATTTTTTTTTTTCTCAAGTTGTAAGGCACTATCAGGTTGAAGATCAACATCAAGTGTGTGGTTTGTGTTGTTGTAGATGTATTTTATTTTGCGACGAAGAGTGGAAGACACACCATTCATTGCATGAATCCACTATCTAAGATAAGATTGCATGAAAGTTCACATGACATAACATGGATTGGTGTATTCAAGGTGACCACTCTAGTGGTAAGAGGCTTAATGATTACCCCTAATACTTTCTTTTTGACATTGTCAAATCCCTTAATAGAGAAAGAATCAAGTCGAATGGTTGATTGATCAATGCCAAGCCTATCCAAAAGGCTCACACTACACACATTAAGAGTAGAACCAATATCAAAAAGAGTTATATTTATCCCTTTTGATTTGTATTGAGAGATGATCATGAAAGCTTCATTTTGTTTTTGCTCATCTAAAGAGGGGAGTTCACTTTGGTGGAAAACAATGTCAACATTTTGTCCTTAAATCATTGTTGCAATATCAGTTGGTGACACATTAGAAGGGACAAGAAATTTTTATAAGGTTGTTTGGATCATGTTGTGATAGTGAGGGGAGGCTTGAAGAAGGTACCACAATGATATCTTAGCAAGAGTATTCTTAAGTTGCTTCACAACTCCTTGCGACCTAGCAACAAAGGGTTAGGTGGGATAGGATTAGGCAAGGGTAAGGGTGTTGGGGTTGGTTGTGGTTTTTGCGGATTATTTCGAGTGTTATATGTATGAGCAATGGTATTATGACTCGGTTTCATTGATACATTAGATTGAGGAGGGTAAAGGATAAGTTCAGGTTTATTTTGAGTTTGTTGTTTGTGTGAAGGTGGGTAGAGAATTAGAGGGTTGTTAGGATGTCCCATAGGCTATGTATGAGGTTCATTGATCAAGAGGGATCTAATGTACACTTGTGCATTCATAACCTCAGCGGTCTTAGTTTAATGTATCTCTAATAAAGGGAAATTGAGAACCACTTTTTTATTGAAGGATGACATATTATGATTGTTGTTGTTTTCTAACACCATGATATTCTCCCTAGAAGGAGATTTTTTAGGAGAACAACAAGCCACATGTGCTTGAAAAGTAAGGCTTGGTTCTTCCACAATGACTCCATCGCCAATAGGGGAATGATCAATGATAGGATTATTAAAAGGGGGATGATTATGAGAAGGTGTTAGTTGAGTGTATGTTGTCTTTGAGGTCTCATTCTCTTGTTCCATGTTATCTACCCTACTAGGAGAGCTTGTAATATGTTCATCCAAGTTTGAGGTTTGTAAAGTAGCTTTGTCACAAGTGGGGGAGGCATCAAGATAAGGACCACTATGGTTTTAAAATAAAATTTCCCAAATGGGGGGAGCATTAGGGAAGGGAGGATCAAGGGTTTCATGATTCTTAATAGGGATGTCTTCTAACACCAACCTATCCTCTTGGCATCAAGGGGGGATATTAGGAGATAGAAAATTTTGATTGTCATGGTTATGGAGACTAGGTAAGGTGATGTTTAAGAATGTTTCTATGATCTCAAATGCTTGTTGTTTAACATCTTCCAAAGGGGAATGAGGAGATGGACAACCAAGACTCTCAATTCTTGTAGCTTCCTTTACCAAGATACCATCATAAATAATAGGAGAGGTACCAGGAGAAGAACAAGTATGATTGTTATGATTGTCTACACTATTCTCACCAATGGGAAATGTAAGATTAAGGATTGTACCAATGGTTTGATCATGTTTCTTACAGTCCTCATTGTGGTAATCAAAATTGAACTCATAAGAGGGAATGTTGTGCTTATACAATCCACTATTAATTAAATCAAAGCCACATCTTTAGAAAGAAAACATCCTATGAAAAAAAAAGGAAAGAAAGGAAAAATGCAATGCCTTAAAAGGAAATGCAATTTTTAGTGTTTAAGCAAGCTAATTTTCTATTTACACAATGCAACAATTTGAAAATAAAATGTTGTGAATGCAAAAGTGAAATTAAAGAATACATGAAATGAGATATTTTAACCTAAATCTAATGAAATGCATGATACAAAAACTCAGCTAGCTGATATAGATAGGTAATGGCACCAAACGGAAGCTAAAAAATAGGGTTTTTAGTTTGGTAAAGGGTAGTTTCAAGGGTGAAAAGGGACTGATTCGCCCAAGGTGGTGAATGAGTCCTAGTATGGACTTTTTTCAAAAAAAAAAAGAAATTTTTTAGTGATTTTTATGTTTTTTAAGTTCTATGATGCATACCTAAGTTATAAATGTAGAATTTCAAAAAATTTAAATGAATTTAGATGCCAAAAATGCAACCTAAATGCATTTTTTATGAATGCAAAATTTAACACCTAATATGCAAATGAATCATGCAAAACCTAATAAAAGGTCAATTTAAGCTATGATGATGAAGGAATCCACATCAAAAAATAAGATGGTCAAAAAGAAGGTTCACCAAAAATGAACCATAGATTTTTGGGAAGTAGGTTTATACACTACTCTTGCACTCTTAGGATCTTTCACCTAAAAGGAGAGAGACAAACCCCACCAAAATCAATGTGGTTCACTCAAATTAAGATGTGTATGATATAATTATGACCAAATTCTATTATTTGGGTGCAATTAAGTATTGAAGTTGATTGATTAAGTATGCAAAACCTAAGAAATGAAACTTGTTTGAAAACACATTGTGTAATGCAAAAACACCTAGAAATGGATGTAAATTGCAACAAAATTTGACAAAATTGAAAGTATGCACCTAGAATATGGATGGAGACTATAAATGACATTTTAAATGTTTTTAATGCTGATTTTAAGGCTTGGTGAGACTCATTCGCCATTCTAGGAAAATCAGTCCCAGTTATGCAAAACTGTGTCAGAACTTGTTTCTGACAAAAGGGTATCTAAAAATGCAAAAAAATAAAAACTAACCTTGGAGTGGGACTCATTCACCACCCATGGTGGACGATTCCATTTTTGAATTTCTAAATATTCAAAGGTGGAATTTGGAGCTTCCAATCTGCACTTTAGACTTCTCTATGCATCTGCTTCCGAAACTCTAATTTATGAACTTGAAAGTTACTTTTTGTTCATATTTAGCCTTGGAAAATGAAGGGAAGACCTAAAAAACTTTTCAAATTGATTCTTAATGATTTCCAAGCTTCCAAAATGCCTAAATTTGTAAGCACACAAGAAGAGAAGAAGAAATGTTGGAATGTTAGGGCATGGGGGTTTGCCTTGGTCAAACCCCTTTTAGGTAATTAAACCAAAATGATAAAATAATGTAATGTAAAATGAAATAATGGAGTTGATTAGCTTTCCATTGTGATTGATCTTGAAATTTTGAAGTAAAACGTGAAGAATCTACCCTTGAATGTCTGAAATTTGATATCTTGGTGACTTGAAATGATGAAACCCTAAGTTTCTTGACTTGAGATGGAAGAATGATGGATGGATAATGAAGAATGAAACATGATTTAGAGTTTAGAGAGGTGATTTTATAGGAAATTCACCTTATTATCCCAAATGGGTATTCAAAACTGCAAAAAAATTTGAAAAACCGGTGCAGTGGGACTAAGTTTCCAATGTTGGTGACTTAGTCCACTTTGAATTTTTTGTAAATATGAAAGTTGAAGCGAAAGCCCATAGTCTACACTATTTTCTTATGAAGACCCAATTCTGAATCTTCTAAAGTACCTACAAAACATAATATAATTTGATTTCTAATGGGTTTTTCCTTGGTCAAACTCCTAATTGGTATTTAAACCTTGAAAGAGATAAAATATGCATAAAACCCTAGCCCTAAGTGTATCTAAGAAAGGGAAGTCTGAAAATGAGATGCAATCCTATCCTAATATGCAAGAATAAGATGCATAAATGGATTTAGAACAAGGCAAGACTCATCCTAAGAAACACTAAATCACATTAGAAATGAATTTTAATGATGTGTAAACCTTCCTTAAGCTGAACATAGACAGAAAATGGAAGATGGAATCACTTTGAAAAAAAGTCTTTAGGATTGATTTGATGGCTAGTTGCATCTCCTCAACCTAGATTTCTCCATGATTCTCCATAGGTATCCATGATCAACCCTTTTCAATGTAAGATCTTGGACAAAATGTGAGCTTAAAGACCTACAAAAAGCCTAGGTTGCTACCCTAAAGCTTTAACTTTGTTGTAGAAAGATTAATGAATCTTCTTGTGAAAGACATTTGACTCTTGACTCTTGATTTTTCCTAATGAAAATGACTTACTGTTGTGAAATAATGTCCAAAAATTATGTATTTATAGGCATTAACACCTAATTATTCATTATTTTAACTTCACACGCTGACATCCATCAGGAATTTGAATTAAGTCGATGATTTTCCCACTCAAAAGTGAAAAATACCTCAAAAGAGACTAAGTCGCCACCCTGGGCGATGTAGTCCCACTAGGGGTTTTGGAGGTGGTTTTTGTGGAATTTTAATGATTTGAATATTGTTTGTCAAGATTGGTATTATTTGAGTGGAATAGGCCTTAAAGTCCAAAATAATGAGCATTAGGGGCCTATAAATGCAATTTTTAGGGGGTGATTGATGCAAGGGTGTCTAAAATAGGACTAAATTAGACCAGAGATTGTACTATCTCCAAAGGAGTACAATTTTTTGTGTCCACACATTGTAGATACAAAACCTAAATGTAACACAATACTTCCAAAATACTTGAAAGGACAATCATGTCCATATTAGAAGGACCTTGAACTTGAAATTTAGAAATGAGTGCATTAAGGTCACCAAATGGAGAAGGAAGATTGCTATTAGCACCACTTAGACTTGATATAGTTGAATCTCTTCTTCCGAGTCATACTATCAATGTTGGCCCACCCTACTAATAATCACCAACATAAAAGTATCAAAGATAAATTCAACAATTTTTTTGAAAAGAAAATTAATAAGAACAACTTTTAAATCCCTCAAATTGTTAAAAATAAGTTTAATTTCATATTTCCAAACTAAAATATTAATGAAATCCCACACTCTTTTGTGAAAAAATGAGTGACTATATTAAAACTAAATTACATGAGTAACAAAAAAAATATTATTATCTAAATATTATTTATATTAAAATTTATGTTTATTTAATAATGATAGTTACAAAAATTATATACTCCAAAATAAACTTCATATTCTATTAGTTAAGTATGTGTATTGTTTTGTAATGTCAATATTACTTTCATAGTATTTCAATAGGATAATATAAACAACTTAAATATATCCATTTTTTAAAAAGAAAACATAAATATCAATTTTGAATTTTTGAATTTTTTTTAATAAAAAATTATTGTATTTACTTAAAAAATATTTTATGTTATTTTAAAATGATTTAAGAAATATTTTATTTTGTTTACTTTGCTTACTTTGAATAACTAATTTTATTTACTAAAGAATTGTTTTTATTTTATTTACGTTTAATGTTGGACTCAGCTGCCCATTAGCACTTCTTGAAATTAATATGAATAAAGTAATAATACATGCAAAAATACCAACAGTCATCGTGCTTGATTTGCTTTGTTATGCAGGTCAAACAAATCAGACTAAGAAGAAAAGTGGTGTGTAGAGTTCGAGAAAACATGGGCTTTTTATAGCGGGTGAGGAGATTCATCTTCGGTGAAATTGTGAGGGAACGAGAAAGAGAAAAGCTTCTCAAATGGATGACACTGACATGGATAAGAGATTTCTGCATCCTGCCAAATTGGACAGCTGGGTAATGGATCCAAATGCCCCAACTTGATCATACTTTAATAGATTTCATGTGTGCTAAAATCATAATCATCCTCCTATGGGTTGACCTACTGATGCATTTTTTAGGGCTTGACAAAAGCCTGCTGCAAAAATTAAGTTAAATATATATTTAAGTTTCTATTCTTTAGATATACCCAATTCTCTGTATTGACTATGGATGGTTTTTGTCATTATTTTGTTTTACATTTCTTTATCAAGGCCTGTGGACGTGAGGAAAAGCTTGCTCGTGATATCTACATTTATAGTTTGTCCAATTTATGTAGCTGTCGGTTTATTAAATAAAGATATTTTTTTGGATTGATATATAATGAACCACATGCAGAGCGAATGTGATACAAAATAGATTGTTTGTTCAAACATGGTAACATCTCATCACCATATTTTTAGGCGACTGATTGTCCACACAGTTGTACAATAAGCCAGGGAAGAAGAGTCATTTGAGATTCAGACAAATTATGAGTTCAAATATTATGAATGTAGTTGGTCAATGTACACCCTCTCTTTTTTAAATATAAAATATAAACACCGGTCTAGATAATAACTTCAAAATGATACAGCACAAAAAGTTGTTTATATATATATATATATATAAACAAACAAACAAATGTGTTGGTGAAAAGCAAACAAATGGGCTGGTGAAAAGTGTATATCTTATATATTTTATGACTTATTATGGATGGTTGATAATTATGCAAAAAAAAAATTTCTTTAGATAGTTTTCAGCAATTGAATTATTTATTAGATTCTTTAATTTATTTTTGTATATATGAATTTAATATATTTTACTTTCATATTTGTAAATTTGGTTTCACAAGTTTTAAATTCAATGTTAATTATGGGTTCAAGTAGACTCCTTCCCAACGAAAATAAAATAAAATTTATGTGTTATAAAAAGTCATCATTTCTTAGTCATTTGATCATTAATTATTGACAAAATATCCATCACTCATTACTCAAAAATCAACCTTGCCTCTATTGTGACATCACATTAGCTCAACATATTATAGCCATTGTCTCTTTGTTAAGCAAGCATGAAACCATAGCTCTATATTAGATCTTCACATAACCCATTTATATTTTGCTCCAAATTTCAAGTTTTCCTCATTAGGACACTATCTTTTGCATTCACTACATAATGCTTTCGAATTTTATATTAAAATTGAAAATTAGATCCAAGGGATTGTTATAAGGAGAATATATTTGTTTAGCAAGATCACAAAGGTGTAACTTATTGATACTATCAATATATATGGAAAATGCAAACATCAAGGTGAATCTTTCTTTATAGGTATAGAAGGCTTGCAAATCTTGGGTTTATTTTCTTGGTCAAAGTTCATTTCTACACACCAAGCTCAAATTCGAAAGTGCTTAATTTTGTCAATGTTTAGATGCATATATAGCTTGTTAAATATACTTTCAAGTGTTTTTAAGTTATTGTATCAATGCAATAATATTTAGTGACAAATTATATGGCCATCTCCATAGATAAGGTATAGTTTTCTAGGATATCAATTTATTAGTTTCATTTATCTTTAATTTTCCATTTTTAAACCTCTAGGAACACCCTCCTACATCTCACAAATTTTAAAATTAATAAGATTCATCCTTTCTTAACAATTGGTTGGCAACTACTTGCATTATGATCATAAGCTTATCTCACCATCTTAAGTTAAATGTATTCCCATGTCTAGATTTTGAGGTCTAGTCCTTAGGTTTGTGGGGAATGAAGTTTTGAGAACCAATCAATGGCATCATTCTTGGGAATTTGCTAAATTAATTTTCGGTATTCAAGGTACTATCCAATATTTGAGGCATTCTCAAACATCTAGTGAGTGTTGGTCTGCGAAGCCTGATCATGCTCTAGTGTTAATATTTTTGCCACTTTAGCAACCACATTTTCCCCCCAAATTAATTAACAAGGGAGTGCAAAGGGGTGGAGCCCCTCTTGTAGGGTCTAAAAGGCCTATCCCCCTAGTGGTGTCCTAAGGGTGGAGCCCATGATAGGGTTGTTGGGGGAAATGCCGCCAAAGAAAATACTCATTATATTTTTCTCAAAGAAATTTGTTACAATTTTATATTGGAAATTATTTTGTTAACTACCAAAAATGAATAGTTTTTTATTGTAAATTAAAGGTGGATAGTCATAGCATGAATGTGAACAACATGCAGTAGCTTGTGGAATTGAAGTTAGTAGGTCATGCATTGAACAAACACACAATAGTATCACATGGGAAATGGATCATGATTTGTGTATGAGCATGCAACAATGTGGATTGTGCAATCAAACTGTAGGTGTTTTGAGTTACACATAGTTGGAATATTGCTATAGGTTTAATGAAATATTATAACTCTATTTTTTTTTTAAATTAATAAATATTGAATAGTTGTTTGTTGATGTAGCCCACATTAGGTGAACCACATTAAAAAATATCCATGTGAATTCATTTTTATTATTCTATGATCTACAATTTGTAAATGGTAGATTTAATTTCTCTATCCTACTAGAAAATCCCAACAATGAGGACTCAAATCAAAATAGCTTATAGTGTGAAGAGTGGTGACTCTATCTTGAAGAATCTATCTATAATAATCATTTTAATATTGAATATGAAAGGAATGATATCCACAATGCATACTCTTGATATAGAAACATACCAATAACATTGAAGGAAATATGAGTACATCAATAAAACATGTTAAGAGGGACTTTTTGAAATTTGATCCACCCAATAAGGGTCATTCAAACAATAAATTATCCACTAGTGGTAAGTTAGACAATATTATGGGTGTCATAAAAAGTGACAAAGAATGAAAAGGATATTACCACCACATATTGTTAGATAACATAGTAATGAGAAACCATGACTATCTAATAGGCCCTATAAACATTATTAGTGAAAGAATCCTAATACAAATTAGAAAAATCCAACACTGAGGCATCAAAATTATAGATCACATGAGAATAAAACTAGACTAATCCACTAAGGAGGGATGAACTAAATCTTAGCTGTATTCTTGTTATTTGTTGCATGACCCTACTAAATGTGTAATTAACTATTGTAATATTATAAAAGGAGGAATAATATGAACCTAAATGACATGAAGATATTTATACTTGTACATATGATACTTATATTTTTGCTATACAGTCATATGATCATGATTACATCAATGATTCAAATTAAAATGAAGTTCCAAATCATGATTATTCCCACCTGAAGGATCTCATGTGGTAAGTATACAAGAGATCCAAGCCTTTTATTATTGGCATGAGACATAGTTTTAGTATTAAAGTTAAGTTTAATGTTTTAGCCCTAATATTAAAAAATGAAAGAAAAAAATTAGCATAGGAGTTGAGACAAAATGTCCAATAGTGGGAACCCAAGAAAAGTAAAGGGCTAGACTACTAAAAATCTCATACTATAGAAAAGGTTTGTGCTCAAAATTAAAAAGGAAGAGGTGCTTGTAACTAACGCTAATATTTTTGAAGACAAGAATAAAGTTGCAAACTCAAATAAATTCAAGAAATAGGTTCAATGGAAAGAAAAAGAAAAAAAGAAGATGAAACCCTTGTGAAGTCAAAAGGAAATCAAGTGAACCCTTTTCCAATACTATCATAATTTCTAGGTTAAACCCTTTTCCTAACTACAAACCCATAGACATGGCATATAGATTAAATCAAATAAAAGTGTAAATATCAATGAGTAAATTACTAAAGATCCTTGAACTTAAAAATAGAATGTTTTCATATTTAGTTGTCCTTAGAATACAAGGTGATCAATTGATTAATTCTTGAGACAATCCTCAATGTAATATGAATGTACAAGAAATCTTTAAGTTATGTTTGGTGTAAAAATTGACTACCCAAGATTTATAATGCCTAAGAGTTAATCATAAAAAATATAAGAGATCAAAATGACATACTAACAATATTGTATACAAAGAATATAATGTGCAATACAAGAGATATACAAGATAATAATTTGAACTTCTCATTTGAATATTTCATTATTACAATCCCCACAATTTAAATATTCTGACAATCTCCAAAAGCGAATTACTTCAATGTTTGAAACGGAAGACTCCGGGCTTTCCAAATTCTCAAGATGATTTTTTTTTCTTAAAACCATGGATTTACATTACATTGTTTTGGCGTTTATTTTGCCAAACGTTATAAATAAGACGAAGTAGAAATTATAAAAGAGGAAGCTTTAGCAACCTTTCACATCATCCACACAATATCTTGCGATCTTGTGTCGCGCTTTTACTGAACACATTTTTAACATTTCAGTTAGTTTTCCTACAGTTTGTTCTAACTTGTCCGCTGGTACCAATGAGAGGGCTGATGTTCCCCATATTCACCATAGCTGCTGCAAAATCCCTAAAAAAGGTAGCTGGGTTGGTACTGTAAGTAGTAACCGAAGCTGCCGCAGAACCTCCATTAAGTGCTTGATCAGAATGAAGGAGTCCTTTTTGGTTTTTCAGATTTTTGTAATAATTATTGTCAAAGACAGTGGGAGTGACAAGGTCTAAAGGTGAGAGATTGTCATCGCCACCATTGCTTGGACAATTTGCCTTAACAGAGGTTGCAAAGGCAGCATCAATGTTGGTGTCATTGAAGACGCGAGATCTGAAGGTGGTGCATCTTGCTTGACCAATCGTATGAGCACCTGAAATAAATGGGTCCCATTAAAGTGCTTGCTTATTAACTCTTGCATGAACATTTTCAAATAAAACCTGAAATCTGTTTATTCAAAACTTGCGAATACCTGAAAGAGCAATCATATCCTTAGTAGAAAGGCCTTGAGCTTGAAATGCAGAGATAAGTGTAGCTAAATCTGAAGAGAAAGAAGGTAGATTGGAGTTGGCACTACTTAAGCTTGCAGTAGTTGAGTCTCTTCTTCCTAACGGTACTGTCCATGATGGCCCTCCCGACTAGCAATCACAAGCACAAAGATAGCCCACAATAAGATTGGCCAGGTCCTTAAAACAAAATTGTAAATAACAATTTGACAAGACAAGCCCTTTGTATTCTGAAGAATAAATTAAAGGCTATTTGGAAAAAACAAAAGTTTTTATATGAAATAGTTTTTCTAGTAGAGAAAAAGATAATGGTAGAGAAGGCGAGGAAGGGAAGAGTATTTACAAGTACAACAGAATCACGAGCAGCAATGGCTACAATATCAGCACAAGACACAACTCCACTGCAAACAGCCTCCACCTTAGTCTTGATGGTGTCTATCACATCGTACCCTCTCACAGAATTGGCATTTGGTCCAGCAGTCTTTTCTCCAGTGAATGTCGAGGTATCATCCAACAGTATGGATCCATCACATCCCTTTCAAGACAAAAAAAATCATGTTACTTACAGATCTATTAAGAAAACCAAAATAGAAGTGAAATTCTAACACTATGGAGATTAAATTCTTACATTTACAAAACAATCATGAAAGTGAAGGCGGAGCAACGATGCAGCCATTCTTTTCTCCTTTGCCACAGCTGCAGTAACTGCAGTCTTAACTGTACTCAATACAAGGGGACATGACTTGGCATAGAATGTTGCACTGAGTTGGCCATTGGAAGCTGTAAAACATAGAATGAAGACCAAAGCAGTAATACATGCAAAAGGACTAGTGGTCTTCATTGTTGATTTGCTTTGCTATGCAGGTCAACAATGCAGAGTGCAGTGTAGAGAATGTAGGAAGAGATAAGCTTCTTATAGGGACTGGGGAGGTTCATCTTTGCTCAATTTTCTGCACGATGAATGCGATTGAGTGTGCGGGGAAGATTATTTTTTGTCGATCTTGCTCAAAATATCTTCAATCCTGCCAAATGGGGCAGGTGGGCAATGGGCCCAAGCGACAATGCAAACAAAAATTTAAAATCCCGAGTGTACGACCAAAGTATGAATAAAGTTTCACCTATTGTGAAATTATCACCATTTTATGGGATGCTAAAACGGTGATGTGGTTATGTATTTTTGGATTGTTCGATTAAGAATTCTACCCTCTTAATTTGACATGTTTATAATTTTTAGAAAATTAAAAATGTCAACTGGTTGCTAGGTAAACAAGTAGCATAATTTTGAGTGATATAAAATAATCTGCAAAATATATAAAATTTTAAAAAATAAAATATTGTTAGGATAAAGAAGTATTTTACAATTATTTTGAAAATAAATAATAATGATTTTAGTTTAATTAAGCATAAATTAATTTAAAGATTGAAATATGGTCATTAATTAGATACAGTGGAATAAATTACATTAGGTAATGTTAAAGTATAATTATAATAGAATTTGTGTTAAATGAGAAGAGATTGTTTGATTTTGTAACTAATGAATGATTGTTGTTTGTTCAAGACAATGTTCTAAAAAGTCATGTATGTGGATCAAATTCAAAATATTTCCTTTTGCTTTGCATTAGATCAACTTCTAGTTCTCGATCTAGTTCACATTTGCAAACTCATTTTATATCTATGAACTCAACCTCTAATAATCTCTAGATCCTACATTGGGAACTCTCTCAAAAGTAGAATGTTAGATGGTGATATTCTCTATCACTCTCAACACTTTCTTGTCAAGCTAGCAATATTTAAAAATATCTTGATACATAATAAGCTCCAAACATGCACATGATTATAAAATAATTCAGAAGTGCTAAGATAAATGTGACCAAATATGTTAAATTTAATACTTGATTTGAATACAGATCCAAATAATTATTTTTGTGATAATTATTGAAAAAGGGTTATTTTAATTTACCTCAATTATTACATTAATTATTACATTGACAAAAGGTGGTTTTGATATTATTTTTCGTTATTGTCTCAATTAAGGCCTGCCGACATTTTCTTAACACACTAAAATATACAACCACAATTGTTATCCACACTATATTATTATTAGAATAGTGGGCATTACATCATATCACAGGAAAGCGTTCGTCCAAACAAGCTGACATTTCAAGCGTTAGTCCAAATAGATAGCAATGGCGGTGCCTACCAAAGTGCTGGTTGATGTATACTCTTTCTAGATTTTATAGCGGTTGATATCTACTTCAAAATGATGCCATACAAATGTTTATTGAAGTTACTAAAATTCATGACTTAGTGCACGCAAAGATTAAAGACAATTATAATCCTTTTTGGAGGGCATAGTCAATTTTGAAGTATTTTTAATTTTAAAATAATACATTCTACAAAGTATACAATAATTCATTCTTTGCCACCGATTCTAGAAACCATGTTTATTATCTTGAACAAGGAAACTTAAATGAAAGGTTCAAATTTAATTGTGAAGGATTTTATTCCATGGAGTTTAACGAGGAAAATATTATTAAGCAAAACCATAATAAGGTTGAACATGACATTTTGAATAGATAAGGTCATTTTATTGATGAGAGAACTATTTTTTACCACGAAAAATATAAGGATGCAAGAAAATTTGTTCAAGGTTGTAGGACTTATCAAGTTTCGAAAGGATGTAGTAAAAATGTAGTTTCTATCAACCATTACCAATATTAGAGGGATCCTAAGAAGATATAAGTATAGACTTTGTATTAGGATTTACAAGAATGTAAACATAGCATGACTTAATATTTGAAATGGATAGATTTTCTAAAATAGCACATTTCATTCCATGTAAGAAAAATAACGATGTGATACATGCAATTAACTTATTCTTCAAAGCAGTTGTAAGGTTGTATGGACTTCCAAAGATTATCATTTTAGACAAAGATATAAAGTTTGTTTTATTGTTTTTGAAGACATTATGGAAGAAAATGAAGAGAGATTTGAAATTTAGTTTAATATATCTGCCACAGATAGATGGAAATTTTGAGTTTATGAGCAAGAGTCTAGGTAACATGTTGAGCAATGATTTTTTTAGAGGCTAATATTCACCAATTGGCTAATAGTTCAAGCTATAACATAACTTGAATTGCCACATTTTTACAAAATTTTATTATATTCTATTTAAATCACCAAAGAATTTAGTTTATTAAAAAAATTAACTCAAAAATTTGCCACAATATTCGATACATGATTAGATCAGATTCGCCTAAATTTTATAAATTATAGTAGAAATCTATATTAATTCGCCAATAGTATATCATAATTATTAGTTACTTTAGAACCATATTTCTAATTTTTAGTTTCCACCATTTATTTGTAATATAGTCTAATGGCCCTTGTATTCCATGAGGTAACATGTACCCATGATCTGTAATGCTCATGGGCCGCACAATTTTGCCTCTCATGAGCATTATAGATTGTGGGCACATTTTACCTTGTAGAGTACAATGAGGGTCATTAGATCAATGATCTAAAATCAATTTTGAGCCCCATTAGAATTATAGATTATGGGTACATTTTACCTTGTAGAATACAATAATCGCCATTATATTATGTTTTATAAAAATTGTGGCAAGTAAATATTATAGACTACCCCTTAAACCCATCAATAATATTCCACCCTTGGGCCCCCACTTTTCCATGAAAATTATTTTTAGATTGGATGGATTTTCCATCATAATTAATGCATTATCCTATTATTTTTCAAGATTCGCCAAAATTTTATACAAAATTTGAGTGATGTAAAAAAAATCACCAATAATTTTATTTTTTGAAAAAAAGGAAAGATTCACCAATAGAAATTAATATTTGTTCCCAAAAAAATGAAAGATTCACCAAGATTTTATATCTTTTTTTGAGGGGGTTTTCTTAAAGTTATCACTAATGTTGAGACACTTGGCTAGGAAAAGATGAGTAATTGGGACCATGCAAAA
The DNA here is from genome assembly GCA_007258455.2 of Sequoia sempervirens. Lineage (NCBI taxonomy): Eukaryota > Viridiplantae > Streptophyta > Pinopsida > Cupressales > Cupressaceae > Sequoia > Sequoia sempervirens. The sequence goes on from VDFB02384702.1 coordinate 28,406, forward strand.
AAAATTACACACAATAATTCAATAAATAGGAGTACATGGGAAACATCATTTGTGATTACATATGGAAATAGTCCAAGTAATATATCATAGTTGATGGAAATCAATAATGATGAGAAGGAGTGTAGTAGTAGAAGAATTTGCAAAATGCATGCAAGAATTACATGTATAAATAAGAAGTAATATTTCTAGAGAAAACAAATAATTGATATGAGTTAGCTAAAAAAAGAAAGAAGATATAATGAGTTTGAGGTTGGAGATGTGCTAATGGTATAGCCGAGGAAGGAATGGTCTTAAACTAGAACATATAACAAGTTCAAGATGAAGAAGTTTGTTTTTCACATAATTGTGAAGAGATTTTATTCAAGAAATGTGTATGAAGTGAAATTATCAAAAGACCTAAGCATATTACCAATATTTATCATTGTAAATATACACAAGTATCATGAAGGTGAGATAATAGATAATACCATAGAAGTACAATGGAAAAACTAGTTATTATAAAAATAAAAGGAAGTGATTGAAGAGCTTTTAGATAGTAGGATTGGAATATGTACCAGGAATAGATAGTATGAGGACTATTTGGTGAAGTGGAAATAAAATCCTATATAAATTCAAGTTAGATTCCAAAGTTTAAGATATACCATTTGGCCTTTTCTCTAGCCAATGAAAAGTAGACAATCCTAACTATTTAATGAAAGAGAATTCTATGGTGTAAGAGAAATCTTGCATCACCCAAAAATATTTTATTTTACTTGTTCTTTTCTATTTGTAAATTTTTCATTCAATTCCACTTATTCATTTACTAAATATCCTACCATGTTTCATCATAGTTTCATATCGGACCTTGTGCAAGGAAACATATATTCTACTATGATTCTTCAATGTCATGTTCACTTTTTATAAGTTTTTTCTCAT
>VDFB02384703.1:0-56254 GCA_007258455.2 Sequoia sempervirens
TTTGAAATCCTCCATGGTAATCTTTGGGATTGCTTTGAGGAAATTTGTGGGGATAGTGGGCCACACATCTGGAGGGGTGGGAGGATCTAGCAGACTACCACTATTCCAGGTCACAAAATTTCTAGGAGATCCTTGAAGGTCCATAGGGAACAAACCTCTATGGACCTGATAAATAGGTATTCTGATTTGAAAAGTTCAGCCACCTGGAGGGGTAGATAGGGCTCTATATTTTTGACTTACACTCTTGAATCTATTGCTTCTGATGGGTGATACAAAACCTATGACTCACCTTCTCCTAGGGACAAAAGAGGGTAATTGAGAATATTGGTAATGTTCTCTAGAAGATGCCCTAGTTTGGACCCTAGGAATGAGTTTACCATTATCTCCTATTAACCTCCTTCAAATGCCACTTTAAGGTCCCACTTAGTATTCCAAAAGTATAAATGTTGATCATGAAAGCTTATACTTCTTCGAACAACCCTATGGGAAATTTAGTGAATGGGGGACCTACTTGTGCCTCATTGAATAACCTGCATGATGTTTAAAGAAGTTAGCTCTTCCTTGGTGTTTGTGGGAAAGGGAGAAGGAAATGCAAAAAGGAAAACTTAATTGCACTGATGCACTAAAGCTTTTACAACATTTCAAAAACCCTAACAAAATCCTATTTCTTATAAAGTGAACAAAGAATGCCACAAACCCTTCATTGTTGGCAGGAGAACAAGCAACTAAGGCCTATGCGAGCATAGAGAATTCATTCAAATCCTCCCATGGGAAGCACCCATTAAGGTTCAAATAGAAATATGAAACCTAAATTCAAACAAGATATTTTGGATCCTTAGAGATCTATTCTACTTGACAACATAATATGAAAAATGATAAAATTTCAACCAGAATATGAAAGAGTATCATAAAATGATTTAATTCTTGAAAGTTTAGGCTAGAAGATCATAAAATCTAGTAATTGAAAATTAATTATCAAGACTAGTATGCAGAAATAAAGAGACATGGAGCATTTAATGTACATGAAATAGAGAATAAAGTATAAAAAAAAGGTTGCATGTGCACAATTTGATACAAGCTTTCTTCTTCTATTACTTGATATTGCAAAATAATGAAAATGCTAAGGTTAGATAATAAATTTGAATAATTTTCTTGACATTGATTACAAAAGAGCAATCAAAGCTCTATAATAAATCCTCTACACCCTATTCTACTACATCTACTACTTTCATTCATCTTCCATTAATCTTATCTCTTTCTTCGCTTCTTGAGAAGTTGTTGGAAAATTCCCTTTTATAAGACAAGAGAAGAATACAAGAACCGAGCACTCTCTACCACCAAAGATAAAATCCTAACAAGTTTCATCACTAGACAACCTCAAAATTGGATCAAAAATCAAACCCGATCATATCAATAAAAAATGAGTTTCTCCAATAAAGGTGATGTGTGTAACAGCTTGATGAACTAGATATTATAAGAGCTTCATGCAGGTCTCCCTATCAGAAGGAAGATATGGGCTATAAATTATCGACCAAATCCAATATGATCTTCTATAGGTGATAATGGTGTCATCAAAAAGTAGGTTGACCCTTGAAGCTGTGAAGGAACAAAACACATTTCCACTTGACAATGTTCATGAAGGTATTGCTTTGATGGTGAAGAAACCCACTCAATAAAAGATGGGTGACATGGAATGTTGGTAGGATTTCTTCAAAAATTGAGAGAGTAACCTATGGAAAATCCCTGTGGGGTAGCCATGTGTGCATCCTCAAGTCTGAAAAGAAGGCAATATTTAAAAAGGTAGTGTAACCACTATTTGTTACAATTGCACACCATTTCACCAAAATTGTCCCGCGACCTCCAAAAATATGCTTTGACATGACATATGGCAAGGTGAAAACAAAACCTAAAAAGGTAAGTGCCTCAGGGATGAAAGAACAAAACAAACATAAAAAATGCTTAAGAGAAAAAAATGCTCCATAGTTGGATATGCCACATATGATCAACAAGCAAGCTATCAAGGTAGTTACTAGTTTGTGCTTGAACAGGCCCATCTTGATGATGAATTCTATTAAGAATGAGATGGTTATGAAACTCAATGATGTAAAATTCAACAAATGTTCCTTGACAATGAAAGAAATAGATAATCTGGTGGTTAAATATGCATCAATGATGATAGGTTACAAGATATACTATAATAATAGAGAGAATTTTGTGTTGGCCACAACTATACACCCTACTCACAAGATGGTGAAATAGGGTCTAGACATTGATTTATGTGAGCTCCTGAGATTGTAGTTGATGGAACCTACAAAATATAAAATAATCATGGTGCCCATCTGGTAACCCTTATTATATGTTTATTATTTTAATTTCTTAGAGAGTTTCCTTGTACAAAGAATATTGTGTGGTTGGAAAATGTTCATGTTGCAATTCAAATAAGAGACCACTTGAGAAGGTTAGGGAACCTAGAAACCCAACATTCTATGTTGTGGGGTTTCTTTAAGCCTTTTCAGGGAAAATGCAAGAAAGAGAGAGGATCCCTAAAAGTGTAGTTGAGAAATACAAGAATGATGTTACTTTCATGGTTAGTAGAGATTTTTGTTTGATAGAAGAAACAAAATAGGTAGAACATGTTGATGATGATGCTATTTGCAATAATAGTGTAGATTAAATCCTCAAAGGAAAAACACAAAGAACCTATCTTTACTTGAAAGACTGAACCAGGGCAACCTAAAAGTCAAACTAAAAGGGAAAGGTTGACTTAGCTTAATCCCAAGGATCTAGTAGTTAGATCTTGACCATACTAGGTTCACTTCAGGGTATGATGTAATATTGTTGTTAATCTCAAGGGATCTATGGTTATCTCTAGTTTCTTTAAGAATCATAAGCATCATATAAAAGCTTTTCAATTCGAAGATTAAACAAATTCATGAAATCAACAAATCTGCAATAATATTTCATGAATATCAAACAATTTTTCTTTCACTTAAGTAGATTTAGCTTTAAGCATTCATAAATTCCAAAGAAATGAAAGATTTTCAATAATATTTCCATTCATTCATCTCTTTTTAGGAACACTTTTTGGAATTTAACATATAATCTAAAATAAAGCATCAAAATACTAAAAACTAAAATTGCTCTTGAGTATTCTCCACACATGCCCCAAGATTTAATAAAATCAAAGCAAACTGCTCTATAATTCACCAGATTGCTTCACAGCTAGGCATAAAATGATGTGAGCTTTTAAAGAAGGGGGTTTATTTTGGACACCAAATAGGTTTTGTATGCACCCTTAAACAGTGCAGCCTATAGTCTTGTTCGGATGAACAAACAAACCAGCTACAAAAGATACATGAGATAGATAGCTATCAAATTGGCTTCGATATTGATTAAGTTCTATGTGCATACAAGTTTTTAATTTGGAATGATTCAAAAAATAGGAAAAAAGAAAAGAACTTAAAGAAGTTTTGGCTCTTCTGACATCCACAAATTTTGAACTTAACTTGAAAAGAAGTATCCCTTGGCCTTTTATAGAAGCAAGAAATAGGTAGGATGAGAAAAATACATGAGGAAAACCAAGGGATGAATCACATCAAGGCACATGGCATATGGTAACTGGTAAGAGAATTGCAAATGAAGTCAACGAAGGTCAACCTTCATCTACACATTGATGTCCTTTAGGTGTTTCATCTTCTTATTATCACAAGGATAATAACTTGAATCTGGATAGTATGTAGGAACTTTCCCATATAATTAGAATGACTGATTTATCATCATGTTCCTACACTTCAATTCTTCGTAGGGATTTCTACTCTCGAGAATGGGCTTCCCCGGAGGTTGGTGATTTCCTTCATCATATGTGTAATACTAGGATCCCTAGTATTCCAATGACTTGAGCCCCTCCTTCGTATAATTTACTAGAATGTGTAGCTCGATCTAAATATGATTCTATCCATGCTCCAAATTTTCTTAACTATTCATACTTGCAATCACCAATTCCAATTATTAAATTCCTTTTAAAAAATTTATAAAAATCTCATGTAAATAAAACCATCATTAATTCATTATCATTATAAATTCATCATAAATAACATGCCTTCACTTGAAAATAATATATTCTCATGTAATTATCTTTTCAACCGGGTTACCGGACTATTGAACCTTTTGGATAACCTTTAAAATTTTGAAAATTTATTTTGCATTGTTACTTAGTACCCAATACCTAGTATTTAGCTTTCACCCACAATTTTCCCAAACCTTGGCTTTTTCTTGGACTAGAATGTTTCACTCAATACCTTTCTTTACCTTTTACATTGCTAGCTTTCTTAGTTCTCGGTACCCAGTACTTGGAAAACCTGAATTATGAAGTACTCTTTTTTTTTTTAAAGGATTTTTCTTTGCTTTTTTTTTTACTTTTGGTGATCTTTCCAACTAGCCAGCACCTTCCATAAGCATTAATTTTCACTTGGGGTCCCTAATTCTTATAGTCTTGGGGTGTGTTCTAAGACCACAAAACAACTTGCAACCAATAAAACCAAATTGAAACCAAAACTTTGAATTAAATCACCAATCATAAATTATAATTTATGCATATTTTAAAATAATAACTCTTTACCTTCACCTAGATTCTGACATAAAAATAGTAAAATTTCTCAAAAAATATCTATGTGTGCTCTGATTAATTTTGATTTCTGAAACTCAATGAAAATTTAGTTTGAAATTGAACTATAAAATTTGGTAATCCTCCAAAGCCAACCATCGATAGAGCCTTGTTTCTAGTCAAGCATCCATAGCCTCGACAAGGTTATCTTTGTAATTCCCCCAAACATAGCTCTACTACTATCTGTTATGCCTTGCATAACCACCCCATTTTATTTTGGAACAAAATGGGTCCCCCTTCTCTTTTGGTTTCTTTTCCTTTGTTATTTGCTTTGCTTTTGGGGGTTCTTCTGTTTCTCCGTGTTTTATCTTTTGTTCTATCTGATCTAATTTTGGTTCTGCCTCAGTTGGAATTCAAGTTTTCTCCTGAGTTTGGGATTTTCCACCCAATCCGAATTTTCCCAGATCTCACTCGAGCTCCAGCCAAACGCTGTTGTTCGGGGATTTTTTGTCTTCGCGGAATTCCGCGTGGACCGGATTTTCCCAAAACCCCCGGGGCCTCCGAGGAATGTCTCCTTCTTCGCAGATTTCTTTCTCCTCCGGATTTTCCTAAAATTCGTTGTTCCTTATTTTTCCATGTATGCCGAAATGTCTTCTCCTTCGCAGAAATCCATCCCACGTGGATTTCCCTGGAATCTAGTGAAATGTGAAGAAGTATGGAGTAGTAGGGCTAGTTAATAAATGATGATGCATTTTATGATTAATTGATGCTATTTTGAGATCTCACATGTTGTTCCTTGATTGATAATGATTGAATTAAGTTTCTAGTGGGTGTTTTCATGTTTATTCCATTGGAATCTACCTGACTCAGAATTCTCTGAAATTCCTCCCTAGCTTGGATTCCACGGGTCGACCTAAAACCCGAACTGTTTGTATGATCATTTTGTTTGAAGATTTAACGGCACCTTACTGACATAGGATTCATTTCAATGATGATTTTGATTAATTAACTTCTGCTTGTGTGATTTTCACTGTAGTTTTCTTTATTGAATGCAGGATCAAATCACGTACATGATGATATTTTCCAAGGGAGCTTAGTTCGAATGAATTTCTCAATCCAGTTGGTCACAATTTTCCTCTACAAAGAAAGTCGGTAAGACCTTGCTGATGTCTCACCGACTACCAATGCATTCTATCGGTAGGCATCTGTGTTGTCTATCGGCAAGACCCCATAGATGTCACAATGATCAAAAATCATACGTAGGCATCTATCATCAAGATATCATTCATCATCCCAGCAACTAGGAGTTTCCTATCGGCATAAAAGCTTGTCTTCAGGGAAAAGTCTCAGTGAAGACTTCATGTCTCACCAACACGGCACCAAGTGGGAATCATTCGATATGAGGTCATGTAGTTTTTCCAACCTAGAATGTCCCACTGATAAGAAAATACATCAAGGAGAGAACAGGATTATCATAGCGACAAAGGATGTGCTTATGGAGATCCCTTGGCGAAGGATAAAACCTTCGGCATGATGTCTGGCTGAAGGGTTGAGGTCACAGTGACAAATGTGACATCAGCATAGTAATCTGGGATCACTATGAGGTCTTGGAAATGGAGCGATGTCTTCCCAAAATGATAGGAGATCACCAAAATATAACGCTCTTAGAGAGATGTCTCGGCGACAGAGGAGTGTCACACTGATAGGGCATCCCATCGGGGAGAATCAGGCCTTCACCATAAGGTCTTGCTGAGGAGAGAAGGTCACACCAAGACAAGAGGAACTCAGGGAGACTCAGAATGAATGGAACGGGTTTGATAAGATGTCTTGCTGACCCGATGATGTCTCGGTGACGGGAAAAGGCTATAAAGGGGAGCTCACTGGGAAAGGTTAGCTCTCGGCGGGAGGTCTCCTCGACCATGGAATGTCCTGCCGATAGAAGGGGGACCCCACCGAAATGAAATGGAGCTCGGCAAAGGATCAAGCCTTTGCCATAAGGTCTTGGCGAAGAAGGAAGTCACGCTGAAAGGACAAAAGCTCGAGCCTAGAGAGGAAGAAGGTGGGTTCGGCAAGAATGAAAATGAGTTCGCTGAAGATCTTGTCGACAACAATGGATTTCCCAGTGAAGAAGGCATCGGTATAACCAAGGATCACTCACCGTAGCCTCTGGATGACAATAAGAATTCTTTCCGATACAGGATGAGCTCGGGGTAAAAGGTCCGGCCTCGCTATGATATCCTACCGACTAGCGATTATCATGCTGATGGTCTTTGTGAGCTTGGTATGACTTCTGCAGCTCGCCAAAATTTCTTGCCAACTGTCTACCATCATCCCAATAGTTGATAAAAGTGATAATCACATTGGGGAGACGCGATTAGTGTCTCACCAACATGTGATTCAAGGGAGACCACTCTTGACTGCTCGGGAATCCGGCGTGGCATGTGATCATCCAATCAGAAGAAGCGAAGGTGGGCCATTGACCGATTGACCACCCTTGTGGAAAAGATTAATAGAATGCAAGAAATATGGATTCCTTCTAAGATCAAAGCAATTGCTCGGCTCAGAAATAGTGCAGGTTTGGAACAGAAAGGAAGTTGAATGAAGGAAGGAACTGTGACTCACAGGGACAGCTGTAGTGACCACCAGTAGGGGCAGATTAGTATTAATGGGGATATTCTGAAGCATTCAAGGTGACCCCAGTGGAGTTCAAAGGTGGACACGAAGGCAAAGAGTTAATGCTACTACCGCAAAAGATCTATAGTTCACCCCCAGAATAACCTTTCAGCAATATGGACAGCAGGACTTCACATTAAATGCAGCTTTGACTCTCTTCAGAAGGATCCAAGAGCTGACTCTCTTGCAATCAGGAGATATTTTTGAAAACCATAATATGGAGACAACAAATTCTTTTGGTACATTCTGTATATAAGGCATTCTTGCCTCTTTGTAAAGGTTGGAACTTCTATAGTTAGAAAATCAAGGTTAGAACTTTTAGAGAATTTCAAAGGTTAGACAATTAGAAGAAAATCTAGGAAGTAGTAAGTTAACAGAAGGAGATAGAGTGGCTTCCTGATTCTTTGTAATAGGAGTTTCTTCTATCTTCTTGGTTAGGATTTAGATTTGGATTTAGAATAGACTAATGTACCTTTCAGTTTCCTTAGTGTAAATGAAAAATAATCTGAAATCATAGATTATCTGTACACTGGTGATTGTGCCAGCTTTGTAAATTTTACTTATCGATTTCATCAACAGTAGAAGCAACCAAATTAAAATCTATTTCATGTGTTTTAGAATGGTGTTTGTCTTCAATTAATCATTTGATTTGTGAAGTCTTCAAGGAATGAAATCTTATTTTATGTTTTATTTAAATAGATGAATTGCAATCTGCTATCAAATCAGCACTAGGAATGAATACAACTATGTGTGTTAATCACTAGTTAATCTTGTTCTTCAGTTTTAGTTTACAGTTCCTTGAAGCTAACAAGTCTGGTTAGTTTTGGATGAATCATTGTTCTTTTCTATTCAAAAACCCTAACCTATCTTTTGTTGTTTCTTTAAAACCCCTGGTTAGATTAGGTTTTAACTCATGCTTGATCTTAGAACAATCCAGAAGCTCACACCAGCAAGCCCCTTGAACATTACTATTACATTGACCACTAAGGGACATCAGCATAGTTGAGAACCAACTACATAGACCTTGGGAGTTGAGATATCCATGTGATCATTTTTCTCTTTCAGGAGAAGTAGAGTAGCAATATTTTGTTTGCATGTTGATTGTGCCAAAAGGACTGTCAACACTATCGAGGTATCTATAGCACCGGTAGAGATATTTGGATAGCCTAAGGAGTTGATTTATATATATATATATATCCATTTTGATATTTCACTGATAGCTCATTTTTTAACATTTGATATTTCAATGATAGCTCATTTTCAACTGCAAGCAATGAAGGTCGCTATTAGTTTGGGAATTACAATGGTAGCAAAGGTTACCTTTTTATTTTTAATTCAATGCAAATCCCTTCATCATTTCACTATTTCCCAAAAACTCATTTAATAATTCTTTATTGGTGTGTATTCCTGGCTAAACTTTACCCCTCTTATGTCAAATCCTAGCTAACTATAACTTGCTATATGTTAGAAGATATGCATAAATTAAAATTTAACAGCAAACAATTTAATCACCAAATTTAAATCTAAATTTAGAATCATTAGTTACCACCCTTCCAATTGAATTTTATGGCAACTACTAAATACTTGACCATCAATTCCAATTTGACAACGTGACTTCATTAATGGATCAGAAATTTCATGATGACACTTAAACATAATCACATTATTCTGCATTAAATTCACACACCTCAATACACACGTATCATTTCTTTCAAATTTTCCAAGTGATGAAGTGTGTTGCCTTACTGGCTTCATTATCCTTTCTGCTTTGCACACATGGGCATCTTCATGATTAATACAAATTAATAAAGACATAATGAAATGACCACCATTAATTTTGAAATATTTAACTTGCTTGATTCACAATCTTCGTACTAGTCAACTTTGAAGCAAATTGTCACCAATTGTGTAAGAATTAGTTTGATTTAACATTCTTCTCTAGAGAAACTCATCCAGTTGCCACCTTGCTTATGATTTCCAAGACTTTGATCTAGGCAACTATGTACTACAACTTCCTCATGTTTTTCTATAAATTTTGGAGTTCTCTCAAGTTCTTCAGACCTTTTCTTTTCTTTTCAATTATTATTTTGTATTTCTGCTCTGCTAGTGCTTGCTTGCTTCTAGGTCATGGATACTCCAATTTGCTTGACTTTCTCTCGCCACTAGAATATTTTCATGGGTCATATCATGACTCAAATGCTCCATAATGTTTTCTTCATTTGGACTACCAGTTACACTGTGCCAAACTTGTGCTTAGTCCTTGGGGAACAATATGTGGAATCCAAAGCTTACTACTAGTTTTATTTTGACTTGTCTTCTCACTTTGTAGCATCACTCCTAGACATTTGGCTCTCTATTGAAGATGTTCACTTGGCTGCAAATATGATAGTGCAGCCTGAATATTTACAGTATATAGATACTATTCTATCTATTGCACACTCAACCATTGGAATCCCCTCTATGGATGATATTCCTTAGTTCCTAGCACATGCAGAAGTAGTTCCACTTCGACTATTCCTAATTGACCTCCATACCCTTGACTGTGAAGTTCACTGGGAAATTGCCTACGTAGGGTATTTGGCACTGATGGACGAGGCATTCTAGATTAACTAAATGACCACTCTTTTGTAGCTCAACTATCTCTTTTTTTCTTTTTTGATCCTTTTAGAACAAGAATTTTAGTACTTCCATGTATATACGTGATACACACACACACACACATATATATATATATATATTAGCTTTATCGTACATTTAAAAGCATGTATTTACTATGTATGGTTTTATCATTTTATATTTCACAACATAGTATTATAAAATGTTTGAATTAACTCTCATGTGTATGATAAGTTAACTAGAATTTTCTAATGTGAAGGGCCAAATAGAAAAAAGAAAATAAAGAAAATATAACAAAAACAAACCCTACAAAAGAAAACTAACCCTAACTAACCAAAATAAATCCTAACAAATTTCTAACCCTAACAAGGAAATTTATTTTAAGCTCAATAAATATTTGCATTGTTGTTTTGGTATGAATTATAGTTGGCTTATCCTTGAATTCACTGGAATAAATTTCAAACGTCCTACTATAACAATGAATTACCTTAAATTTTCTATGTCTAACAAATGTAAATTCAAAGGTGTTCCAATAAATTGGCTCACATGTATGAAAATGACTTTATTAAAGGTCGATCGCACACACTTTCACTGATTCATTGATACTCTACCTTCTTACAATCTCAGTTCATCATTTTATTCTTTACTCTGTTCAATTCCATGAATGGCTATGTCCATTTCTTGATTTTCTTCTCCTCCAAAAATTTTTGTGTCTCCGGCCCTGTCTTCACTTTGAACTTTGTTAGACCAAGTAGTATCACAATATACATTGTTATTAGAGAGAGAAAAAGTAAAAACTTGATACTCTGTATCTTGCATGAAATTAAGAAAATATCACTTTTTAGCTTGTGAATTTTAAGTCTGGAATGAAAAACATGCATTTCCTGCTCGATTTTCTTGCTCTTTCTTTTCACTAACGTTTTCCACATGTGAAAAGAATGATGACTCGCCAATGTTTTTTCCTCATTTTCAGTGCAATATTTCTAAGTCTTGACATTCTTGCCTATCTTCCTGCAAAACTTTTAAAATATTTTCTTTATAACAATTGTAGTTAACAAAGCATTTTGATATATCAGTTAATTTTTTAACATTTTCAGTTCCACTAGGGTTATACTCTTTTTCAGAATTCAAAATATTTCTTGTTAATGGTTCCTTTCTTCTAACAATTAAAACTTCTTCCGTTAACGAAATCAACTTATACATAGCCAAACTTACCCTAGTTAAAAATATTTCACAATCGAGTTCACCATGATCAGTTGTATCATGAATTCTACACTCGGTGACCCTACCAAAGATGAATAAACTCAAAGGATATAATCTCTAGTTAAGAAAATTTTGGATTTTCTCAACTTCCATTTTTGAAATACCAGCTTGCATTGACTTTCATCTTAAAAGCTACTTTTAAACCCAGAACCAATATAGATTCCTAACAAAACCTAGAGGGAAATATATATATATATATATATAAGTGATTCCCTCCTTCTAGCGCTAGTTCTGGTTGATGAAAATGTTAGTCAGTGTTGGCCCCATAGTTTCTGTTGCACCAAAATATTGACCTATTAATGCTTGATACAAATGTCAAAGTTAACAAATCCATGGGAGGCGATTAATCCATGTCACAAACCCCAAGGGGAGCATTGACCATTTGCCAACAATCTCCCCCTCAATGTTACCCAATGGGATTCAAACTCAGCACCTTTGGCTCTAATACCACTTGTTGGCCCCACAGTTGTCATTGCACCAAAATATCGACTTATTAATGCTTGATACAACCGCCAGAATTAATAGATCCATGGGAGGCAGTTAAGCCATGTCATGAACTCTGAGGGGAGCATTGACCATTTTCCAATAGTCACAACAACAATGTAGATAAAATCCCCACAGGAAAACTATGAAGAACCTATCTTTACTTGAAAGACTGAACCAGGGTAACCTAAAAGTCTAAGTAAAAGGGAAAGGTTGACTTAGCTTAATCCCGAGGCTCTAGTAGTCAAGTCTTGACCATACTAGGTTTTCTTCAGGGCATGATGTGATATTGTTGTTAATCTTAAGGGGTCTATGGTTATCTCCAATTTCTTTAGGAATCATAAGCAATCATATAAAATATTTTCAGTTTGAACATTAAACAAATTCATGAAATCAACAAATATGCAATAATATTTCATGAATATCACACAATTTTTCTTTCATTTAAGTAGATTTAGCTTTAAGCATTCAAAAATTCCATAGAAACAAAATATTTTCAATAGTATTTTCATTCATTCATCTCTTTTTAGAAAATTTTCTGAAATTTAACATCTAATGTAAAATAAAACTTCAAAATACTAAAAAATAAAATTGCTCTTATGTATTCTCCACGCATTCCCCAAGATTTAATAAAATCAAAGCAAATTGCTCTATACCTCACTAGATTGCTTCATATCTAGGCATAAAATGGTGCAAGCTTTTAAAGAATGGGGTTTAGTTTAGACACTGAGTAGGTTCTATATGCACCCTTAAATGGTGCAGCATACAGTCTTGTTTGGATGAATGAACAAACCAACTACAAAAGATACATGAGATAGGTAGCTATCAAATTGGCTTTGATATTGATTAAGTTCTATGTGCATAAAAGTTTTTAATTTGAAATTATTTAGAAAATAGGAAAAAAGAACAAAACTTAAAGAATTTTTGGCTCTTTCAACATCCACAAATTATGAACTTAACTTAAAAAGAAGTATCCCTTGGCCTTTTATAGAAGCAAGACACTGGTAGTATAAGACAAATACATGAGAGGAAATCCAAGGGATGAATCACATCAAGGAACGTGGCATATGGTAACTAGTAAGAGAATTACAAATGAAGTCAATAAAGGTCAACCTTCATCTACATGTTGATGTCCTTCGGGTTTTTCATCTTCTTATTATCTCCAAGATAATAACTTGAATCTGGATAGTATGTAGGAACTTTCCCATATATTCAGAATGATTACTTTATCAGCTTGTTCCTACACTTCAGTTCTGCCTCAGGCTTTCTACTCTTGGGAATGTGCTTCCCCAGAGTTTGGTGCATTCCTTTGCCATATGCATAATACTAGGATCCCTAGTATTTTGATGACTTGATCTCCTCCGCATAATTATCATAATGTGTAGCTCAATCTGGATATGATTCTATTTGTGATCCAAATTTTCTTGACCGTCCATACTTGAACATTGCATCACAATCTACTTCTCCTACAATCACCAATTCCAATTATTATATCCCTTTTAAAACATTTATAAAAGTCTCATGTAAATAAAACCATAATTAATTCATTAACATTATAAATCCATCATAAATAACACACTTTCAATAAAATCATATATTATTGCATAATTATCTTTTTAACCAGGTTACCAAGCCATCAGACCTTTTGGATAACCTTTAAATTTTGAAACTTTATTTTTCATTGTTACTTGGTACCCGGTACCTAGTATTCAGCGTTCACCCATAATTTTCCTAGACCTTGGCTTTTACTGAAACTTCTACATTTACTATACCTTGGTTCCCAGACCAAAATGTTTCGCTCAACACCTTGCTTTATGTTTTACATTTCTAGGTTTCCCGGTTCTTAGTACCTGGTACTTGTAACACTTGAATTATGAAGTACTCTTTAAAAAAAGATTTCTCTTTTCTTTTTTTTACTTTTGGTGATCTTTCCAGCTAGCCAACATCTGTCATAAGCATTAATTTTTACTTGGGGTCCCCAATTCTTAAAGTCTTGGGGCGTGTTGTGAGACCACACAATAGAACAGTCTAGATTTTGGAAATGGGATATGAAGTAGAAAAATATGTAATTATTGGACTTACAAATCTAATTTTGGGAAAACCAAGAGATCCTATAGTAGATAGGTTTGAAACCTATGGGAAAAAATTTAGTGAAGTGAACTTGCAAAAGAAGGAAAAGGAGATGAAGAAGAATGTTGAAAAGATGAAGGCATAATTGAAAGATATTTTTGGTCCTTCAAAGGGTTCTATGGAGAAATTCAAGGCCCCATATATGGCTCCATAGGGCACTCCTAGCACTAGAAGGCCAATCAACAATTCTTCCTTCTCTCCCACTATTCTAAAATCCTCTAGAACCATGCCTATAGAGAGTGCAAAGAACAAAGTAACATATAATGCCACTGTACAACAAGAAACTCCTAAATGAAGAAGAGTGAAGATAATGGAAACAAGAGGGAGAGAGACATAAATAATGAAGAAGATGATGAAGAAGAAGAAGACAAAGGACCTAATTGGTCCAGAAGAAGAGAATTCCTCAAGCCTCTAGAGAAGAAATGAGTACAAAGAAACCAAAGGTTGATATTATGGATACAAAAAGTGAGTTAGAAAAGAGAAAAGAAATACGGTGAAGGAGAAAAGTCCCTAAAAAGAAAAGGAAACAAGAAGGTCAAATCCCCTTTGGTAAGGGCACACAACCCCTTAAAATTGGATTCATTATTTAATGGTATTGCAAATTTTGGTCTCCTGAAAGAGAAAACACAAATGTATCTCGAGTCAAATAATGAGGATAAACTCACTACAGAGGAATCCATTGTAAAATACATGGTTACATTTAATATAGGCTTGAGTGAGATTAATATTCAACTGTCAGATGACCTAAAATGTGTTCTAAGTGCCAAAAGGAAAAAAAGCATTTGATTAAGGTTCAAAAATAAGAAATTTTTCCTAGGAGAAGATTGGTTCTTCTCTCACTGATGAGGATAGAAAAAATTGACTCAAATATGTAACAGAGAATTCAAAACAAAGTAGAGAGTCAACACTTTGATGAGTAGGGACAAGGAAGACACAAAAAGAATGAAGAATGAAATACTATAGAAGGTTGTAGACCTAGAAAGGGAAGTGTAAATATCTCCTAATGAAGAAACTAAAATGCAAAATGATGTATTTTTCTTAGAGACTAATCAACCTAAAAATGCAACAAATGAGTTTGTAGCTATGGAAGAAAATGTATAAGAAAATACTATTATAGATAATTCCCCTCTAATAGAGGAGAATGCAAAAAAGAATGGTGATGTAAAGTTTGTTCTAGAGAAGGATAAATCACAATAAGAACATAATCTACCCTCTTTATATATGAAGAATGATGATGGGAAAAAAGAATAAGTCTCAAAAAAATTAGAGGCACAAAACATTGAACTCTTGCCTCCTCCGGATAATGAAAATTCTACTAAAGAAGAGAAGACTAAGGATCCCTTCAACAATGGTGAAAAGGTTGTTGAGGAAGAAATTACTATAGAAGACTACTTTGGAAGTGGAGAACAAGAGAAGGATAAATATAAGAAGGAAGAAGAACCTACAAAATTTGTTGGTGAATCCTTTAGAGCTTATGGGGAATCTTTAAAGGGTCTATTAGACATGAAATTGGAGTTTGAACTAGTGGTTTCTACACAGCTCCTATAGATACCCATGCAGTAAGGGAAGGTGGACATGAGTAAAATTTATTTCTTACATAAACTATAGCTTGGTGATGCATTACATGCCTCTGCAAGGAAGGAGATATTGTAAACTCACCAAAAGAGTGCAAAGCTAATTGAAGAAAAAATCAAGGTGCTACAAGAAGGTATTCTCAGTAAATTTATTGATGATTCTTTGATTGGAGTGCAAAAGTCAAAACTATTGTTGTATTCCTTTAAGGATTATTCTACTGGTCTAGAAGAAATATTAGAGAAAGAAATGGCAAAGAAGGTCAATGATAAAGGATTGACTAAGATACCTAAAAAATGTAATGGTGTACATGGTAAACTACAAGAAATCTTGAGAGATACACAAAAATGTTTCACTAAAGCAAAGGTTTTATTTCATTTTTTCTTAAAACAACTAAATTCTACGAAGAGCGTTAAGGATTAAATGGATGCAATAGAGTCACAAATTTCTTAGGCCTCTAGCATCTATGATATGACTAATGATGCAAATGGTGTAACAAGGATATCAATAGAGAATCTACATGGATAGTTTTTCCAACTAAAAGAATAAAAAGAAAAGATCATTGTATAGTATTGTCAGCTTACATATTTGGTAAGTGCAAGGCTTACCTCCTTGACTAGTGTGATAGGAAGTGTAGAAAAGATGACACAAAATGATCTGGTACTCATTTTTCTAGATGAAGGATAAGATCTCCTTGTTCAAATTAAGATTCAATGTAGTTTTCCTACCTTCACCAACAAGAATCTGGAGGTACACCTTATAAAATTGAAGTTGTCTTAAAAAATTATTTTTCCTTCTTCTAGTTGAAAATGTATATTCATGTATTAATTATGAAAATTTTGATTTCTTTGTAAATATGCAAAAGTATTAGAGAGTATTGCAATACAATTTTGGTCAATTTTGTTCGATAACTTTGTTAAGGGGAGTTTCCCTAATGTGAATTGTTGAAGAAATATTGAGTATAGGAGTGAATCAACAAGGGGGAGCCACTCTCATGTACACACACACACACACGCACGCATATATATATATATATATATATATCTACAAATGTGGAGAACATTGAAGTCTGATACTATGAACCCTTTTCCCTTGATGTCAAAGGGGGAGAAGTTTGTGTAGGTTAATAATTTTGATAGTGTGTTGCCATCAATGAAAAAGGGGACAAGTTTGAGTAGGTTAATAATTTTGATAGCGTTCTTTCATCAATGAAAAAGGGGGAGAGTGTTATAAAACTAACTCATTAAGGGAGATTGTTGGAAGCTTGTTTGTCATTGAGAAGATTGTTCGTTGACAACATGAGCATGATGGAGATTGGTGAGGATTGATAAATATGATATTATATGATGTGATTAATGGAAACCCATTATTGATGAAAATCCATGGTAGACATGCATAAGTGTTGTCCCATAGAAGACAAGATGATCTAGATAATTTCCTAAGTCTAGATTACAGTTTTTAGTTTTCAGAGAACCAAATTTTGGGTCTACATTGATCCGCTATGAGGAATCTAGCTATGCAATTTTGAGGTAATATTGGTGTGTGTTGGAAGAGTCTATATCCAAATTTTCATGATGATGTCTTCCATAGTTTTTTAGATAATGTTGACAAAGTATCAAGTTGTGTAATGGCAGTGTTAGTGGTACAAAATGTATGTTGAAATGATTTGCATTCAACTGCAGATGAAAAAATTGTTATTCTAATTTTTGGAAGCGTTTACAAGTGTTGGATGTGTGCAAATTCCAAATGGGAAGTGTTTTGGTGGTTTGTGTGTTAGGGTGTGGATGAACAATTGGTTCATTTAGTTCTACTTCATCAATTTTGCTATGTGCAACCAGCCTAAGTATTTTGGGGTCATGCGGAGTTGGATAGAGTATGGAGAAAAATTATGGGAGTGATTATGGGTCATGTTGACCTATCATTGGTTATGTATATATTTTGGTTTGTGTGTGTTTTTTTTTGGGCCAAAAAGTTGTGGTGTTGTATGGTACATAAATTAGGCCTACCTAATTTATGATTTTTTTGCTATGATATATATAGAAGGTTAATTCCTTGTGTGAAGGTGTGGTATGAAATGTGAGATGTGATATGTGGAATATTTAAGTGTGTGTATGAGATCTGGTGCAGAGAGGTGTAAAGTGTAATTGTGGTGAAGTATGAAGTGTGTTAAGTCAATTTTCTAAGCTTCAATGGAATTGTATCTTCAACATAAGTTAGATGCATTATTAGTAGTTCATTTTGGTAGTGAGTGATCCTCTTTTATTTTTTTAGTAATGATCCATTTATTCTATTCTCTAGATAGTGAGTGCTCCAGATTGTGAGTCCACCTAACAGTGAGCCATTCTATATTATCTTATAACTGATTATAATATATTGTGAGCTAATCCTCACTATGGTTTTTTCCTTTTTGGCTTTTCTATGTAAAATATAGTGTTTAAGTGCTCTTTAATGTTATGCATGATTTCCATTTTCCTTTCCATTACTAAAAGTTTAATATTATGCATTGAATGAATGTTTAAAGTTGATGAAGTTAATGAATTTTAGTGAAGACTAATTCAACCCTCTCTTAGTATTTTGGGTGATCAACACCTAGTTTGACTTGCATGTTGGCCTTTGAACCTCCTCTTTGGATTGTGCACTTTGATTAATCCATCATCCATTTTCCTATGCTCTTCATTCTTCTTATTCTTCATGGACCCTTCAAACTTCTTGGAAGTGGCTACAATATTTTTTAGAGACGTCATCTTTAAAATTATTTTCTTCCTCATATCCTAAACCAACAAACTTGGAAAAAACAGATCTTTGACTACCAATCAATTTCATTAAGAACTTAATAACTCTTTTCAAGATGGAGACTTTTATATAATTGTAAATTTTTATTCTCTAATTCTTTCCTTAAAGAGATAACTTCAACCTATAGTTTATGACACTCTTCTAGTTTTTTCTTCAAAACCAAATTGAGTACCTCTTCTATTCACTTTGATTCTTCCAGCTATAGTTTTAGGTTAACAACAAGTTTCTCACATTATTCAATCCTTAACTTTTAATTCTCTTTCTATTTTCTTTCATCTCTCAATTCTTCTAAAGTAGAGACCGATTCACCATCCAAATCAACCCCACCTTCTTATTCCTCTTCAGAATCTTCAAAATCCTTAATTTCTTCATTCATAAATGAAGTTTCACTTACTTCACCTACTACTTGCAAAACAACATTCACCTCTAAGAACTAATTTCTTTATCAACATAAATAATCTTCTTATTTTTACCATAGTTTCTCTTTTTATAATTGGAAACATCTTGAATCCTACTACTACCTCCCTTTTCATTTTCATTTAATTGACATTTTGAGGAATAATGACCTATTTTACCACATTTAAAGAATTTGAAAGGAATATTACCTTTGTATTTTCCAGTTCCCTTCTTCAATCTTCTGACAAAATTTGCTTCTTCATTTGAACTAGTATCATGTTCTAAATCATCTTCAATATTCTTGATTTTGGAAGTCTTGAATGTTGCTTCACTCTTTGTTGAGCTTGTATTCTCATTTCTCATCTCATATATAGTTAATGACCCGTATAGTTCATGAATAGAAAAATTATCTCTATTTTTAACTTCTTTTATATCCGAGAACTTAGAATCAAACAATTATGGGAGAGACCTCAAAAATTTCTTTTCAACAACCTTATCTTCAATATTTTCACTGAGACCTCTGATTGCATTCAATACCTCAGCTACCTTGAGCAAGAAAGTTTAAATATTTTCTTCATATTTCCTCTTAAGAGTCTCAAACTTTCCTCTATGATTTTGCAACTTTTCTTGTTTCACTTTATCATCACCCTTTAGATATTGTTCAGTTTCTCCCCAACTTATTTTTCAGAATTACAATGCATGATTTTTAGTAATCTGAGTTGGTTAGACAACACAAAATATAATCTTTAGCTTTGGAATTGTATTTACAAGATTTCTTATCAAAAAATTTAGTGGGACAAGTTATTTTTCCTTTATAACCATCTACAACATACTGTCATACATAAAATTAGAGAGAGGTTAGGTAAGTCTCCATTCTGATTTTTTAGAAAGCGTAATTTGTTCCATCAAACAATGGTATTATGTTTGAATAATATCCTTCTTGTCTAGCCATAGTGTTCTTGAAACTTGATCTACCTCAAGTTGTTAAACTTTCTTCAAGGAACCTTGTATCCTATTACCAATTTTTTGTGTGGTCTTACACCATGCCCCATTTTGCTCCTTGGAAAAATGTGGACCCCCCTTTTTGTACCACTTTTCTTTCCCTTCCTTGATTTTGCTTGCTTTGGTGTGCTTATTTTGGATGAAATGGTAAAATGGAAGTATTTTATTCAGCTTGCCTAGCACCTACCTAAGTTCTTGTCTTTACCGGACTTGAGGTTTTGCAATCTCTTTTCCCTAGTCTTATCAACTTACCAAACTCCTGGGTCCTGAAGTTGATGTTGTTATGATAAGGATATTGTATCTTTGGCCAATTGGTATGTCAAGCACAATGAGTTGTCACCTAGATAAATCATCCCAATGCATGTATTCCCCTTTTCTTTGCTTTTTAGCCTAGTGGCGGCTTTTACTTTTCTTTTAACTACAATCCAAAAATCAGAGATTTTGTTGCAAATATGTTTTAAATCAATTTGGTCCCATTTCAACTTAGTTATGGGTCTCTCTTTGAACTTCATTCTCATGAACTCGATAAGTCAAGTCTCAATTCCTAGTAACCTTTTTCAAGGTCTAGTGTCGGAGGTTTCAATCCTCTTTTGATCAAAATTGTTAAGTATCCAAAGTGTCTTTTCTTATAAATCCTTTTCCTCATAAGAATTAAAGTGGCACATAAGTGTTCCACGTAAGCATTCTATTCCATAGTCTTCTCTAATGGTGGGCCCTACATAGAAACCAAGGTGTTCATGATTTAAACCCTAATCTGCCATGATTACACCTTTATCTAGAAAAATTAATGCATTGTAATGGGTAATTGATGAAGGTGGAGAAAAAAACATGTACTTGGCACCACCTCGAGCATGCAGTTGCTTTTACAACACTCTACCTTGCACCGTACTACTCAAATGTAAGAACATTGAAGAATTAAAATCAAGATTGTGGTGCACGAAGAAAGGTAAACCTTGAGAAGCCAAAGAACACAACTACCAAGGGTTTTGAGGTCGCATTCTAAAAGAAAATTGCATCACTGGCAATTTAACCAAGTATGCTTCAAATAACTGGAATTCTATTAGTTGTTCTATGCATGCATGTCTCAGGATAAATGGAATTTCCCCTAGTTTGGTAATTAAAATTTTGATTATTTTGAAGTGAATTTAACCTAACTGTAGACTAATTTTTTTATGAATTATTGAAAATGGATGGTTAAATCTAACCCTAACTCACACACAAGGCACACATCTACTAATAATGCAGGAAACCCAAGAAAATATGAGCACTTCCAGAAAGAAGCTAAATGAGGAATTTGAATACTTTGCTCCACAAGTTGCACTAGTCAGTGGGACAATTACTAACACTCATTCAAGATGGTTTTGTGATTTTGAATTGATTATGCAAGTTCAACAAGAAAATGCTTCTCAGTGTCAAAAGAATATTATAGCAACTGGGTTGCATTTGGTAGGAGGGTTTCTTCCAACAATGGAGGCTCTTGAATTGGTAATGGAATGTATTAATTGGTATGACCCAAAAAAGAGGGTCATTGAGAAAGAAGGGAGAGTCTATGCAGACCTCTATGTAAAAGGAATTGTATATACATTCGGGCTCCTCACATCTCACTAGATGAATCCGTTAGATATGAAAGCCTTGGCCAAAACATATCTAAATGTAGAAGAACATAATAAAAGAACTATGAATGCAAAATGGTGCTAGGTGGAGATTAGTAAGCAAATGAAACCAATTCCAAGGTCCATGTTTAACCAAGATGTTCAAGACATCATAACCCTATTAAGCCATATTGTTGGACTTAGAGACGCTAGTAAATTTAAACCATGGATGCTTGGACTCGTAGCAAAAATAATGAAAGGCCTTGTGAAAATTCATTAGGGAAGTTTAATCAGTGACAAGCTACATGAAAAGATAAAGGCGTTCATGGTGTCCAGATGGTTTTCTACATCTTCCTATATTGTTTATTCATGTGCTTTAATGAAAAATATTCAAGGATTGAATAGATTTGGTGCCCTGGGTAGAGAACTAGGGAATAATTTGATATATGGTCATTTACCCCAAATCACCATCCACAGATACCTAGAGGATTACCAAAGGGTTAATGATGTGTCCTCTATGAAGTTAGAGAGAATAATGGAGGGTTACAAAGCCAAAAGGTTGTCCATGGAAGCATAGACAATCATTCAATTGGTTGGGGTTGGTACATTCAATTTCCCACTTTCATCTACATCAGGGTGGAAGGATTCGAAGGATACCCTTTCATGTTACCTCAATATCCAATGGAAAAATGTTATTATTGGAATTGGTGTGACAGATGAAGCCTTCCCATGCTCTTTTCTCAGTAGCATGCAAGAAATGTTCTATCAAATTCCCCATCACAATCAGGAATTATAAATGCAATGCGGCTAAATATTTTGATATGTGCTAAGATGAATTGAAGATGTATAATCTAGAGTTCTTTACACTCCAAGGAATTAATTATGATCTAGAGGGAATCCTTTCCAAGAAGATAGGTGGAAAGTATTCTCATGTGTATGATTTAGAAGATTTTTGGCTTAATTATGATGACAAGCACTAGGTAAGGAATCAATTATATCAAAGGTTGTATAATGCAGATTATCTATCCAAAACCAACAAAATTTCTAGGGTCCTTCTGACCCCAAGCATAACTGAGAAGATCAATTAAAAAACAGCATTGATTCACTTAGACTTTCATCAAAAATCCACACAATTTAACTTAATTCTTCATTTCTACAAAGCCACAAACTATCAAAACTTGACTTCAATCCTTTACCAGACCCAAACTCATCTTAGCCATCATCAAATTATCATAATAAAATAAATAACCTCTTTAGAAAACTCTGAACCAAATCAAACACCCAACTTGCACCATATTACTCTTCATTTCAACTAGTTTCCACAAGGCAAAATAACCACAAACCAACCATTCATGCTACAAACCTTTTACCAACCTTCCAAGATAACCATCATGTTTTGGATTGAAATATACCAAATAACCCACTCACATAACACTAATCCACTAGACTCTTTAATTCTTGTAGTCAAACACCACTTTGCACATAGAGTTAACTTTGCTCAAATCATCAAATTCAACAAGTTTACCTTCTAAACCTTTTTCCAAGAATTGATACATCTTTGAAAACATTAATTATACAAATTCCAACCAAATTCAATCACTCAAATCTTTGATTTAACAAATTTCCACTTTCTATGCAGTCGAGGCACCATTTGTCTATTAGGTCTCCGCACTCTAAATTGGGTGTTTCTCCCAAGCCATATTAAATCATCTCAAACAATTTTCACATTCAGGAACCCATTTTGACATACAATCACATACTTTAATATCAAATAAACTTGTTTTGGAAGGTAATACATCAAACTTGACTGTCCCACGATTTTAGGCTCCAAATAGGCCTATTTATCAAACCAACTACCTTACAAACAACTCCAAACCAACTCTTGACCCAAAAAATAATTATATCATATCCTAAAACCACCAAATACATTATTTTCTTCAAAGAAATCATTCATTTTAGCAGCAAATTTTGAAACCCTCATTCTAGCATACTTTTGCATCAAGCAACCAAGGGTTTATTGGAAATACCCTTTACAAACCTCTTGCCACCTTGGAAATTATTCAATAATGTTAGAATAGGTCTTCACACACAAAATAAACCATTTTCCAACCTCATTACATGTGAATTCATCGAATCCCATCTTGGAGCTATCACTTTTTCCTTGAAATTTATGTGTTTTTTGTAGGGACAGTTGCAATAAGTCTATTCTTTATTCATTTCAGCATCAACACACCCTCAAATAGTGATAAACACACTAAATATAACCTACTCCACTAATACAATATGTTTAAATTGGTGGAGTAGTGTTGGGATTCCATGTTAGACTCTCAAAATTCTAAAATGAAGTTGCAGACTGAGTTCTACAAATATGCTCTCAAAACTCTTAAACTTGATGAAACAACCTCAAATATTTTCAAAAATAGATAAGAATCCTTACACAACAAGATATAAACAATAATTAAGCTTATAAAGTGTTGGAATGTCCAAGAAAGGACTGAAACTCAAGGAATAAAACATAGATTTCACAAATAGAGTGCTTTATTCACCAAAATTTGATGCCAACTACAAAGTATATATCTTTCTCACCCCTAAAATGCCTTAAATATATGTTTACAATCAGTTAAGGAAACTTCATTTTCATCTTCAACTAACCAAACCATTCTTTTTTCTACTTGACTCTTGATCTTCCTTGTTTTTTTGCACTTTTTGCATTTTTTACATAACTAACAACTTTTATCGTAAAAGGCGACTTTTTTGCAATATCACTTCTTTAATCACCTAATGACCTATTTGAGACTTTAAATAAATTACATATGACCTTCACATGAACTTTTGAATTTGAAGGCATTCAGTGAACAAGGTGCACCTACACTACTGTCATTACAATCAACAAGGATTCTAGGACCCCATGATATTCCAAAGAATTTGGATACAAATGATAGAGAGGTGTTGATTCCAATTTATAAATTAAAAGAAGATTTATGATGAACATATCCCAAACCTAGACAATGAAAAGGAATAAATAGTAACTATTGAAAATATTTTTGAGAAAGTGTTGACATACACTGAACATTGGGTTGATAATTATAAGAAAGAATTAAGGAAAAATAGGAAAAGGCTCATATACCCACTCAATATAAAGTAGAAACAAAGAGTGGAGGATGAATCTAGGAATGAGGATCCTACTAAAAAGAAGAGAAAGGTTAGTAAATCATAAGCAACTAGACATGTAGAGGAGAGAACTCCTAATGCTCCAAGCTGTAAAATTTCAATGACACCAGCTAGCCAACATAAAGAAGATATGGCTAGTAAGGCCAAGGAAATAGTAAATCCTAAAGTAGCATTTTCTTCCATAGAAAAACTGAAAGGCCAACCTATGACTGATGAAGAGGTGAGAATAAAGACACACACTCATGCTCATACAAGGTTTGCATCTCAAAGGGTTAAAGAATTATTCACCTCCCCCCTTTAGTTAATATGATTGCAATGAAACAAACACTTGCAAAGACCCCTATGATTCAAGAAGAGAGTTCTAAGCTAAATGAAGAAAAAATCAAAGAACAATGGGAGAAGTGGATGACTATGCTAAAACAAGTTTAAGAGAAATGATCTAAGGAGAAACCCATGGTGCAGCCAATAGTGGAAGAAGTGCCAAATACAAGGTAAATTCCTATAGAAATTGAAGAAGGAGATTGCATAAGAGGAACACTCACCCTAGAGGCGAGAAATCTTGAGAAGCTTGATGAAAGAAGATAGAGAGTATACCACAAGTCAAGATCCCATTGGAAATATTATTATTGAAGACACATTTTATGACCAACTTTTGTGAGGAAGTAGTAAAAATGATGTTGAGAAACCGTGGGTTTCTAAGAAATGAGGGGAAGACCAAGTTGAGAGTGAAAATGCAGAGCCCTCAAAAACCTTGGGTGATGAAACAAGAAATGAAGAAAACCTTGGTGTTTCAAGAAAAAAGGAAAGTGATGCCCCAAGGACTAATTTTGAACACACATCTAGATAGGAGAATTTAGGTCTTGAGAAGGAAGAGATAGTGAATAATCAGGATAATTAGGAATCAAAGCCAGTGAGGACAAAACATGTTCAAGTTTTGGGAAGTGTGATAGGAAATGTTGATAGTTCAAAAGGAGGAATTGCTAAACATGTAGATAATTAGGAACAAAGAAATGTTGAAGAGGAAAATAGAATGAAGAAGCACGTAACTGGTTAATTAGAGAAATGGCTCTACCATTGGAGGTGGAACTAGTGCCTCTAGATCTTAGAAGTTTAATGCAAGAAGTGGAAACCCCTAAACCAAGAAGTAGAGAAAATACAAGGCACTCCATATAGCCACTCCAATGGGAGATAAAAGTAAGCATGAAATGACACCTAGGGATTATAGGGTAACCACCATTAATATCAAACATTCATCCTAGGGACAAGAATTAGAAGAAATGAAAAAAAATTTAGAAAAAAATTTCACCAAGGTACAAAAAGTAAACAATAGAAAAGAAAGCTAAAGGAGAGGATTTCTTTCCAAAAATGTTTTATCAATTCATTAGCCCAATATGATCAAAGCAAACCAATTTCCTCAAAATCTAGTACTTATGTCCAAGGAGTAGATGGATATCATTGCAGTACTCCACCATAAGCTAAGTGTATTTGAAGAATGGATGGAGTACTTGGTGAGGCACAAAGAAGGGATAATCATAGATGCAGTTGGGAAATATGAGGCATACCTTTGGTGTGAAAATTCTAAGAAACTAGAAGGAGAATGTATCTTTCACTAAGAATAGATTGATACAAAGAGGTGAAATTTAAAATCTCTTATTCATGAAAATTTCTAAGAGTTCATAGGTGAGAAGATAACCCCAGAATAGGAGGTTCCAATGTTTGAAAAGTGGAAGAAACAAGTAAATTGGGAGACTGATACTTTGATACAATGTGTAGAAGGATTTGAAAAGGTCACTAAAAGATGTAAGAAACTAATTGACAGAGATGGAGATTTTATTGAAATGTTTGCATAGCAGATTTGTGATCCCCAAACTTTAGGGTAGGGTGATAAGGAGATAAAATATTTCAAGGAGTGGGTTGAAAGGGTAAATAAAGACCCTGTTCATTCATAAATTGGGAAGTTATTGATGAGATTTATAAAGTACATGAATTCCATTGTCAAATATGAAATAGAGAAAGTGCAAAGGAATGAAAATATCATCCAAATATCAAAAGATTATACTAGGCTTAAGTTTAGCTAGAAGGTGATTCAAGGAGTTTCGAAAGAATGTATGCATCAAGTATTTTTTTCTTTCTAAGAGTATCAATAGAAGAAAGGTGAAGAAGAATCTTTAGACTTAGAGGTTAATGAAGAAAGATAGTTAACTTGACATCAGATGCCAAAGGTTTAGTGCATCAATAGGATTTTGAATTGAATTTTATAGGTTTTTTCCTGATCCTGGTGAAGGTGGCTCATTCTAAAGTGTGAAGAATATCAATGATCTTGTTGTATGTAGAGTTCTTGCGAATCGAAGCCTAGAGTGGAAGATTGTTGCTGATGAAAAAGTAAAAGTTTTGACTTTGCCTAGAATATTCTGATGACAACTATCACTTGCCACGTGCTACATTTCAATTTTTTTTTTATGATTCTCTTTGATGGACCTAAGTTTAAAATTTTTGGGACATTGTTCCTATAAAATGCCATTTGCTACTTTATTTTTATTTTAAGTTTAGAATTTTTGGATGTCGGAGAACCAAAACTTTTTCAAGTTTTGTTCTTTTTCCTATTTTTTGTTCCATTCCAAATTAAAAACTTGTATGTTTCATTAGAAGTTAATCAATATCAAAGCCAATTTGAAAGCTATCTCTTGATATGAAATCTTACGTAGTCAATTGTTTGTTCCTATCAAACAAGATTGTGTGTTGCACCATTTAAAGGTGCATACTGATACTATCTGGTGGCAAATAATAGCCCCCTCTTTAAAATATTGCATCATTCTATGCTTAGCTGTGAAGCAATCTAGTGACGTATAAAATGGATTCCTATAGTTTGGTTATTTCTTGAGGCATGCATGGATAATACCTGGGAGAAATTTTACTTTTTTAGTAATTTTTTTTGCTTTATTTTAGAATAGATGTTTAAATTTCATAAAATGTTTCAAAAAGGAGATGAATGCATGGAGTTTTATTGCAAATATTTTGATTCCATGATATTATTGAATTCTCAAAGCTAAATCTACTTGGATTAATGCAAGTTATTTGAAGTTCATGAAATTTTATTGCAAATTTGTTGATTTCATGAAGTTGCTAAATGACCAGACTGGGATCATCTTTTGCTTATCTTTATGATTCCATTGAAAACATAAGACCAAAAAACTATTTACCCATCATGATTAACAACATTATCACAATGAACCCTGATGCAAACCTAGTATAGTCAAGAACTAACATAAACAAGCCTTGGGATTAAGCTAAGTTAGCCTAAGATTTAGGTTGTCCCGGTGCAATTTTTCAAGTAAAGATAGGTTCCCACAGATTGTCAATGAGGATTTATCTACACTATTGGTTTGCAAGCAACATCATCATCAATAGGAACTAGCACTAGAAGGAGGGCCTCTATACTTCTTTTGGTTTCATTAGGAGAGAAGCTTGAGTCTTGTAGAGTCACTAGGTCCAAGTCTAGCGATCCTCATGTGACATTAGTCAAACTTAGTGGTTGAAGATCATCTAGACCCCAAGGGTCTGGAAGCACAAGTGCAATACCACAAAATTTGACTATTGTTATTACACCCCCACCTATAGCGATGGCTTTCTTTAATGTGGAATCACTGATTCAGTTCATTGTGTATAATGATCTTCCAAAGAATCTAGAAAAATTGTGTCCTAAGTATTATCTTCACAAATATGAGGAATATCATATCAATATCTTTAAGGATGCATGTTTTAGAGCAAGGATACAACATGAAAATGTTGTATGCTAGTTGTTCCCTTATACCTTGAGTGATGAAGTTTACCATTGTTACATCAACCTACCTCGTAATTCAATTAGATCATGGAAATATATGGAAAGTTGATTTTTAGCTAGGTTTAGAACACCAGTTGATCTTTCCTTGTTATATCATTAGTTCATTCAAATCAAAAGGTTTGATGGTAAACATATAACTACTTTTAATGACAAGTTTCAAAAGGCTTATTCTACTTTACAAGCACCATATGTAGTGGATAATTTATCTTCCATTGTTATTTATTATACAATAGTAGATTCTCTATCTGCAATGTTTCTGAAACAAAGGGAAAATACTCCTACTACTTTACCCAAAGCCTATGTTGAAGTTGTAAGTGTAAATCTAGAAATAAAACACCTCATAAGTGGATCATCTTTAAATGGCATAAATGGATTGAATAACTATCCTATTCTAAATGTGAATGGAGTTTCATTAAATCATCCAATGAATCCTAATTATTTTGCTTCAACTTGGTCCAGAATGGGACATTTCCTCAAAATAGTTTCTTCCAACTAGGAAATAATCAATCTTTAGTCCCACACCCTAGTCTAGCTATCACAAAGTTATATCCCAATGGAAATTATTTCTTATCACAGACTCAAGAGGTTCAAAGATTCAAAACCTCATAAGATAAAGAAGAAAGTAAAGAAATCATAACTCAACTTAAAAGATTAACCACACTTAAAAGATTAACCACACAAGTTACACAATTAAGAAATCAAAAAATTTACTCTTAGAGTAATAATCAAAATTTGCAAAGTCAAGAATATAGTGCTCCTAGACCACCTAGACCTTGGAACACATGACCAAATAATGGAGGAGTGTCTACACCTTTAGATAACACTAATCCCTCCAATGATAGACCTACGTCAAAGGTGAATGTAGCTGACCTTGCGATGAATAATTGGTGTTGAATCCACAATACAAATGCTCATTCTGAAGTGGATTTTCTGTAGTTTAAAATTGTGTCAAATATTTTTCTAGCCACCACACATTATAATGACTAGTGTGACTCTCACCCACTCCAAGGGAATGAATTAGTTCTGGTAGGATATGACTTTGATTTAGTTCTTGAAAGTTATGAATTCCTTGAGTCATCTGCTATTGTCACGATTCATACTTATGAACAAGTAGAAGACAATTCAGCCATGACTTTAGAAGCATACATGTTCCCTTATCAAGATGAAAATGAACCTCAGGATGAAGCTGATGAAATTCACATTTTCCAACAATATCCAAAAGGACATAGCTATAACTTGAGAAGTAACACAAATGGTGGAAATAGATTCAAAGGGTCATTGACCACATCAATCTCACCTAACAACTGTAATACTCCACTAGATGATAAATCAAGAAACACTCCAAGGTTACCCAAGGTAACCCCTCAATATAACTCATCAAATTTTTCATGAAGTGGAAAAGTAGAACCCACCAATCAAAACGATTTGACTAATTATTTGGAAAAAGAAATTAAAAAGGTGAAAATCAGCCTCTCTTTATTATAATTTCTCAAAACGTCTATGATTAGGAAAGCTTTCTTGAATACCTTAGAAGATTTTCCCAAAGAAAGCATGCTTAGTAAAGAAGTATAGGTGAAGGATAAATCCATTAAGGAAAAAGAAAAAAACATAGTTTCTATGGTGGATGCGCAAATGGATTTTTTATAAAGGAAATATAGAATCCCCACCATTTTTGCTCACATTGAGAATATTTGGCAAAAATCTCCATAATTTCTTGGTATATTTTGGAGCATCCCCTAACATGATGCCTTTTTCTTTATGCCAGACTCTAGGTTTAACTCTGGAAAATTCTCTAAATAAATTTACTCAACTTGAAAAAACTAAAGTAAATGTAGTCAAAGAATTAACTAATATTCATATGCAATTAGCATCAGATCCTCAAATTTAGTATTATATTGATATTCAAGTTGTTGAGATACCTAATAATTATGGGATGCTATTGAGTAGGGATTGGCCAAAAACATTGAATGGATACATGGCCACAAAATTCTCACATATGTGGTTACCATGGAAAGGAGTCCCTAATAAAATTAGGGTTGAGAAAGATTTGCACATGAAACACATGATCACCAATTATAATTAGAAAAATGAAATTCTATATATAGATGTAGAACCAAGAGTTTATGGAATTCGAAGTTTCAAAGTTAAAAATTGAAGAATTTTTTTATGTACAATGCTGAAAAGCATAATCAAATAAGTCACAAAATAGATATGTTAGTTTAATCAAATTATGATTCTTCCAAAGGAGAAGATAGTCGTTTAGATAAATTTTGGAAGAATATTACTAAAGAAGCTTAAAAGAATAGAAAAATTAAAGATTCACTAAATTTTTTTGTTGTTGTAGGGTTGGTGCAAGTTACACAATTCCACACATTCAAAGGGAAATTGTGTGATGTGCTTAAAAATAATTCATAGAATCAAAGGTCATTGTTGTCCAGAAAATACTATTCTTAATAGGTCTAGGACTAAAATACTTGAAGATCAAACAAAAGTGAGAAAAATAAAAAATATAATATTTTAGTGCTTAAGAATGCTAAGCTAAAAGCTGTTGAGGATCAAACATGGACCCTTAAATTTTATGGGTCAAACTAAAAATAGGGAATTATAGTTAGGGTTGAACTCATTAGTCCCCAAGGTAAGTCTTTCCTTGTTGCTTATCAGTTACAATTCTAGCATACTAATAATGTGGAAGAATATGAAGCTCTCATTCATGGTTTGATGCTCATGATCAAGAAAAAGGTTAAGGTTCTTAAGGTGTTTGGTGACTTGGAGCTAATGGTCAAGCAAGTTATAAATCAATACATTTGTTATTACAAGCGCTTGTCAATTTATCAACACCGAGTGTGGGGCCTAATAGAAGATTTTGATGCCTTTAACATTACTCATATCCCAAGAATATTTAATCAAAGAGGAGATGCTTTGGATACTACTACTAGTGCTCTAGAACTTTTGGATGCTTCTAATTTGAGGAGGTTTACTATTGAGCTAGTGTGGTTTCCCTCAATTCTGGATAATGTTACAAACTTGCAGGTGTTTGAAGATGATAGTCATATATTGGAATTTATCACTAACACCAGTATTTTTGAGGCACAAATAATTAAAGAAATAGATTGCCTGGATGGTGAAGTTCAAGATGAATAATTAGCTCAAGAAAAAGATAATAATATTCTTGTTGTCACATATATTGCACCTGGATGCCAAGTTGATATGCTTAGCAATCTCGTGAAACATGGAAACATCTTCGAGCCTATGGGTATGCTCATAATGAATAATCTATAGATTATGGCCTGAATCCCTTATGATTTTCTAATGAATAAATGATTTCTTAAAGGAAAAGGGAAGAAAGTCTTTGAAATGAATGCACAAACTAAAATTTAAACTATGGTGATGTACCTAAACAAAAAAGATGAGCAGTCTGATTCACAACTTTTTCTCATTAAAATCTATTTTCACAACTCAAACTGAATAGTTTAAACACATAAACGTTTCACAAAAAGGTTTGACAATCTATCCTTTGTGAATGAAAAATAATTCTTTCACAACTTAAAGGGAAAGATAAATTTGTAGCACAATCTATGACCTATGGCTAAACCTGCATATGTGTACATGCATCCATTAATGAGACATAAATTTAAAGGTTTTGAGATTTAAACCTCATTAAATTTGTATCCAAATCATTAATAGAGGCAAAACACCTGAATCTGACAAGGTAAACACTTGATTGCAATAAGAAAATTGAAGGAAATTCTGCAAGTAACAATCTAAAATAACCTGTAAAATTTGTATATTAATAACTGCGTAAAATATTGAGTTACAAAACTAATCTCTCTTTGTAGAATGCAAAAGACGAGAAGCAAGAACTAAGAAAAAGACTAAGCTTTTTTCAATATATACAATAGGTAACTCCAAGGTGCCAAGAGGCAGCACAAACAACTAACTAAAAGTGAAAATATCTCTAAATTTCTCATCCATGAGCAAAGATGAAAATCCATGAAAAGGGGAGTCAAAACTGATGTAAACTAGACCCAAACAGTTGCAAACTCTCCCTCATGATCATTTTGACCAAGAAGAACTCGAAACTACTCCAAATGACCTCAAAAGCAGGACAAAATACTTTAGTTAACTCCTTTATTGATTTTTGCATGACTTGATAACTTTGGTTAACTCCACCTCCTAATTTTTCATTTTATGACAAATAGTAAAGTAATCTATAAATTATTACTTTACCCTCTATTTACAATATGTGTTTGGTTTTCAAGGATATGCAAAAATTAGAAAAACCTAATATAATGGTATTAGTTTCAAACTAATGTTTAAATAAAAATGAAAAAAAAACTCAAAAGGGTCGGCATACTTAGGGTAAAGGAAACCCTAAAGCAAAAAAGGTGGCCTCACACTTCAGTTTGTATTTTTCCACTTCCACTTTACTCTATATATTCAAGCCACCATTAGGGTTTCATCTAAAGTTTCTCTAGAGGTTTGAAGGCTCTTCCATGCAAAATATCTAGAACTATATGTGGGTAAGCCTTAATTTGTATACAATTTGTTGTTTTTTTTCTTTATTTCTATGAAAGAAATAGACTCTCTATGATAGAAAATCATTTTTTCTCTTTACCTTCCTATGCAGAAAGATTATAAAAGATGCATGTTTTGTATTTGTAGTGCCACTGTGGTTTGAATCTTCTCCATATTTTATGCTCTTTTTGAAAAAAGAATGAATAATTTTTGCTCATTTTTTTCATTGAAGGCCATGATCTTGAGAATTTTTGTGTGTTCACATTCCTTGAACAAGCTTGAATACTCCTTTTCCTATATTTGTGACTTCTTTGTGTAAAACATCTGGGCCATGACTCCTCCATATGCATATTCCACTATATCTTTTGAAGAAACAAGGAACCTTTATTATGACCTCAACCCCTTGCACTCTCATTTGATTTCATTCTCCCTCCATTTGCACCTTCAAGGGTTTTTGTCATGCAAGCCACATACTATTATTGTTGTTTTCATTTTCTAGTTATTATGTCCATGACTTCATTCTCACTATGTTTACACCTTTTACAAGTCGTGGCTATCTCTATAGGGCAAGGGTTTTAAGAAAACTTAGGCGGCTTCATTATCATTGATATAATGAAAGTCTCTTCTCCTAGTTTACAAGATTCTTGTTCCTTGATAAGAATGATTAAATACATTGTTATTATTGCTCTAATGTAATCATCCAGAAGTATTTGATCTTCTTTTGTATTCACTTAACTATCATCATCCCTTATGATTCTTGTTCTATCATTTCATCCATGCACCTTTTACTTATTGTTCGGGGCTTGCTTTTGATTTTCCATTGTATGAGAAAATACTATTTTTGTGTACAACTCCAGAAAGAAAGAAGAATATTTTTATTGATGTCCTATCATGACTTTAATGGACTAGCCTCTATATTATTTTCTTGGACTATTCATGAAATGAACTACTCTTTATTTATATTCAAATTACAAATCTAAAGGCCTGGGATCTTTTAGTAGGATTATCTATATAATTCGTTGCCTTTTTAGACCTCTAGGCATAACTTTGTTACTTTCATGGCTGCCACTGTCATGTTATACTAGAAATGGTGTCTTAAATGATTCATTGATGGAGCACTTTATCATAACCTGGAAGGTCTTTGTGCATGTCATAAGAGATAAGGTCACTATATTTTGATGTCATTTAGATATTCATGCTAATGCTCACACTTGATAGAGCATTGTATCCATCTATCACCTCAAAGTCATTTGGCACTCTGAAAATGATTAAAGAAATATCTCATACATGCTAATTTGGATAACTAAGAAAGGAGTCCTCAATAGGTTGATAATCTTCATTTTCTCTCTATTGCTAAAGTATTATCCTTTTACATGATTGACATTGCTACCAATATCCCTCTTTGTGCACTATAATTTGATTATCTCAAATAATATTTACTTTTTAGCTATTGTACTTCTTAATTTGGATACTTATTGGAATCTTAATGGTACATTGTAAGATAAATGATGATGGTTGTGATTCCTTGCTCCCAAGGACTGCATTAAGTTTATGAAATGGTGCCTTATCTAATGAGACTTTTATTGATGAAAATCATCTTAATCCCTCTCAAGAACTAAGAGGGTAGTATGATGGGATAAACCCTTGTGGGAGCCCATTTTTCTCCACATACTATAATGTCAAAAAAGATGAAACCTGAAATGATGAACCTATACCTGCACAATGAGCAAACTAGTTAGATAAAATAGTGGAGTTCAAGGCTCTTCTTGATGATTTGACTCTCTTTTGATGATCTGATTTGTCTCTTTTGCATTTATATGATAGTGGATCAATTAATTTAATGCATCATACCTATAAGTTATATGTCTGTTGATGAAACATATGATGAGATTTCATGTCCCAAGCTCTAACAAAATCTTTCAATCAACTGTAGGTACATATGGAGATTAGGAATGAGAGGAGCTGAAGATTGAAGGACCAACATCTACATCACCCCTTAAGGAAATGATGGATATGATCTCTTCTCATGTGTTTTTCCTTTAATTAGTCTTCATATGTATAGCTTGCATCCCTTGTATTAATTCAATTCATCCATTCCCACGGTTTGTGTGGGATATTTAAGCATTTTGTTGATCTTAATGAACAAAACAACAACATTTTATACATTTTCACTTCAACATGAATGGAATACAACAATATTATGCAATTTGAATAATCTCTTTCTACTGTAAATCACAGCATAATAAAAAATGAACTCCACTTAAAACCTCAAATACAAATGGCTAGGATTAGCAAAAATTTATGAAGTACCTTTCACCTTAGATGTAAAAAATGCTTCATCTCTACCAAATTGAGTTGTAGGTGAAATTTTGGTAACCATTTTGAAAGGAATAATTGAGCTATAAATACTATTTGATGTGCATCAGATAGTTCAGAAAAAGGATATGCCTAAAATTGATGGAGGACAATCTGAATTATATAATTTGAATACTAACAAAGATCCCAAAAATGTATTTATAAGGAAGGTTTGTACTGAGGAAGAATGAATAAATATTGCTCAAGCACTTAGAGATTATTGTAAAGTTATAGCATGGACATATGAATATTTGAATACTTATGATACCTCCATCATTACTCATACAATTTTGTTAAAGCCTGATGCAAAGCCTTTCTAACAGAAACAACAACCTATAAATTCACTTATGGCTCAACCTTTAATACAAAAGGAAGTACAAAAGATCCTCTCAGCTTGGATAATGTTTCCCATTAAACATTCTATCTGGGTGGAAAATCTAGTACCTATCAAAAAGAAGAATGGAGATATATGACTATGTGTGGAATTATAAAATCTTAATAAGGAATTTGAGAAAGATAATTATCTCTTGCCTTTGTTGGATGAATTATTTCAAATTTTTAATGGTTTGCAGATGATTTCCTTCTATGACGAATTCTCTAGATACAATCAAGTAATGTTTGTGAAGGAAGATTGGATGAAGACTGCATTCACCACAAAGTGGGGAACTTTTGCTTACATAAGGATGTTGTTTGGATTAATATATGTCAGAGCCACATTTCAAAAAGCTATGGATTTTTCCTTCCAATATTTGGTAGGAAAGTGCATTATTATGTACATGGAGAACCCCATGGTATTTTCCAAGAATAGAGGAGATCATGTTCATGATCTTAGAGCAATTTTGTAAAACTGTGAAACTTACAGAGTTTAATTAAATCCTAAGAAATGCATTTTTGGGTTGATTGAAGGAAAGCTATTGGGACACATTATTTTTGAAAAAAGGTATTTCAATAGAACCAGATAGAGTGAGTGCCTTACTCAAGTTACAACCCCTAAGAAATAAGAAATAATTAAAATCATACTTCGGTATGATCAATTTCATCTAAAAATTTATCACCAAATGTGTTGAGATAGTGAAACCACTTAGTGATATGTTGAAGAAAGATGCAAAGATTGAGTGGACAAGTGAAGCTAAGCTCACCTTTGAAAATATGAAATCTACAACTGCAAAAGTATCAGTGCTAGTAAGTCCAGATTACGTCAAACCTTTTTATATTTACTCTTTTCTTTCGGTCACACGTGTGTAGCAACATTGTGACAAAGGGGTGAGAACAAAGATGAAAATTTGATTGCTTTCATGAGTGCTCCCTTCAAAGAGGTGGAGCTCATGTTAGTGTAATTAATGTTTAATTACACTTGCATAACTTTACTTAGGTAATATTTTAATTCCTAGGTTAATTATTATCATCCTTATCTTGTTGAGTTATCTTTGTGCTCAAGATAAGATTATGATTGTGCATGCTTGCCTTTATAAGCAAGCCTCATCTCTTGTAATTATTATACTTTGAATATATCAATTTGTACATCTTCATGCAATCTCTCTGCTTTTTTTTTTTTCTCTTTGTGGAAGGTTATTTTCTAGTTTGCATTTCAGATCTTGGTTTCTAACATGGTATCAAAGCCTTGATTTGTAGCCCCTTCTCATATTTTTTAGAAAATCATTGTAGAGAGTTCATTGAGGATTCCTCGAGGGTATCATGAATTGAGATAATCTATCGGCGTCTTGGATCAGATCGGGCTTCACCATTGGATTGAAAGTGCTAGGAAAAACTTAGGTTGGCTTTTGTTTTGCAGATTTTGGCCATCGTGCCAGATCCATGAGGGTTTCAAGTTGGGAGATTTTTTGCAAGCTCTGGCGGTAGCCAATTTTTTGGAGCAGGTTTGGGCACAAACGGAGGAGTCACATCATGTTAGCAGCCAAAAGGTAAGAGCGCACATGGGGCAATTTTGGAAGTCCAAGGGAAGAAAATTTGCCTTTGGGGCTCTACCTCTGAGATACACTTGAGAATTGCAAAAAAAAAAAAAATAGGTTTTTGGGTTTCCTCATCTGTGCTTCGTTTCAAAGAGTGTGGCTGCCCCGCCGACCGGCCACAGGAGCTGCCCATCCTCCACCACCACTGTCCTTCTATCCAGTCTACCGGCCATTCTCCTTCTCCATGGCAGGTCACATGGGGGACAAAGGTGCTATCTGTGACCCAGAGCCAAATAAGCACCAACAACAGTCTATGAGGACCAGGCTATCGCCACCACCAAACCCCCTTAGTACTTCTCTAAGTCCTATGGAGGACCAAGGGCTCCCCCCTAGCCCAGTTGCTAGCCCTTGGTTGCGCATTTTACTAGAGGCCCTGCAGGCCTTATTGGCCATTTTGGAGCAACTTTCACTAAATTGGGTGTATTTTTTGCATACGATGTCCTTTTTTGCAAACAAGATACCGTTGGAAAGCTAATTCTAATGCCAAAATCCAGTGGTAAAGTTTTGTTTTTTATCCAGATTTATTTTTCAGGTCCTTGAACTCAGATGAATTTTTTTGCTTCGGAGGGCATATCTTTTGACTCGATGATCCTTTTTTCGTCATTCTTGCGGCATTGGAAAGCTGGTTCAATCCTCTACACAGATCTAAGGTCTATTTTTTTTTTTATTTATGCATTTTTTCATTCTCTCCTTTTACAATCATTGGACTTGTAATAAATGAACCGAGATAAAGTTCCATCAGGGGGTTTCGTGCATAATAATCTAATTAGGTGCACACTTTGATCTCCATCTCCATCTTGATTGTTGACAGCTCGCATGGGTTATCTAGTTTATTAGTTTCTTTTGGCCACATCTTGTCTTAGCTTGACACATATCATATTCACATAGGTTCACACTTTAGATTGAGAGCCTATGGTTAATGATCCGCATTGGATCCATCTCAGTTTGAGGGCCATGTTTTTATGGTTAATGTTCCAGAGTCTTTATGGTACTTGTTCCCATGGAATATTTTTAGTCACAGTTTGGCATTGGCATCAAGATACACCTTTCTAGATTTTTCATCATTTCATCTGCTTCACATATTCCGGGTTGTTCTAGTTTGTGAGTTTTCCGGTGTTTCATGGCAGATGGTATTGTTACATTATTATGATTCTTCAAAGAGTCCTTTAGTGACTCTCATTTTTTCTTGTAGACAAAAGTATCTTTCTTGTAGGATTGTGGTTCTAGTGTTCTTGTTCTTCCAGTGCTTCTTTGCAAATCATCTCATTGTAGGGGGGTTTTGTCCCACTGGGTTTTCCTTCTCTACCTCATTATTACATTTGTACATGGGTACCTGATCAGGCCTTGTTGTCGGGACCCATTCATGCTTTCTTGCATTCATCTTAGTTTTAGGTGCATGCTTTTTAGTCTCCCTAAGTTGCACTTATGGGGGTGTTAGTGTAATTAATATTTAATTACACTTGCATAACTTTAATTAGGTAATATTTTAATTCCTAGGTTAATTATTCTCATCCTTATCTTGTTGAGCTATCTTTTTGCTCAAGATAATATTATTATTGTGCATGCTTTCTTTTATAAGCAAGCCTCATCTCTTGTAATTATTGTACTTTGAATATATCAATTTGCACATCTTCATGCAATCTCTCTGCTTTTTTGTTTTTCTTTTTGTGGAAGGTTATTTTCTGGTTTGCATTTTAGATCTTGGTTTCTAACAACTCAAATATATGGATATTGAAAAAAAAGCATTTGCTTTGGTCAAAGCAATGTGAAAATTTTGACATTATATTCTCAAAAGTATAG
The DNA here is from genome assembly GCA_007258455.2 of Sequoia sempervirens. Classification (NCBI taxonomy): domain Eukaryota; kingdom Viridiplantae; phylum Streptophyta; class Pinopsida; order Cupressales; family Cupressaceae; genus Sequoia; species Sequoia sempervirens. The sequence continues at coordinate 38,776 of VDFB02384703.1, forward strand.
TCAAGGCTATTATCCCCGATGTTGCAATAAAAATGCTACCAATGTAGAGTGAGCTCAGAGAGAAGAGGGCTAAATGGGCTATGATTATCAAAGAATTCAATTTAGGTATTATACCCATGATGTTTTTCCATGGGAAAGCCTTAGTTAAATCCATTATTGAGATTAATCCACAAATCTCTGGCCAGCAATATACTCTAGACATAGAAGACCAAGATGATTGGTATTCCAATATATGTTACTATCTGGTTAGCAAAAAATGCCTCAATCATATGCAAAGAAATCAAAGAAGAGTCTTGAAGATTAAAGCCTAGAGTTATATGATTAAAGGAGGGGTTCTATTCAAAAAAATCATGAAGGAATTTATTTAAGATGTTTGAATAAGATAGAAGCGAATGAAGTGTTGCAAGAACTACATGATAAATTTGGTACAACTCATAGAGAACCTTTGGCTACTGCACACCTCATCTTGAGAGCTAGTTATTATTGGCTGACTATTTTCAAAGATACCTTTTAGCACTTAAAGCACTATTATACATGTAAAACTATTGTAGATAAAGGGAGATTCAATGCCTAACCATTACAACCAGTAATGGAGATGTGCCCTTTCTCACAATGGGGATTAGACTTCATCGATACAATCAATCTTCCATCATATGTTGGTCATAGGTTTGTGTTGATTGCCACTAATTATTCTACCCGATGGACTGAAGCATGCCACAGTAAGCAATGGACCTTAGAGGTGTTAATCAAATTCTTAGAGGAAAATGTTATTACCAAGTTTGGAGTATTGTATACCCTAGTATGTGACAATGGCCCTACTTTTTCCTCATTGAAATTTTCTAACTGGGTATTTGAATACTGTATAACATTGAAGTTCTCATCTAACTACTATCTGTAGGGAAATGGACTAGTAGAATCGTCAAACAAAAACTTGTTGGAGATAATTAGGAGATTAATTAAAAAGAATCCTAGAGAATGGCATTCTCTATTGAAATTCACCCTTTGGGTAGATCGCACTAGGATGAATTCCACATTGGGAAATTCTCCTTACCACTTAGTCTATGGGATAGACCCTATATTTCCTATAAACTTGAAAATCCTTACTTGGAAATTCACCCAGGAATATATTAGACTAGATGATCAAACTGAAGCTCGACTGCTACAATTGATGCACTTAGATGAAAAATGTACTAGAGCTATAGATCATTTTACTAGGCATCAATCTTTGGTAAAGCAATGGTTTGACAAAAGGGCTAGATTGAAAACCTTTAAATTATTTGATTTAGTTGTGTATTGGGACAAAACCCATGAGCATAAGGGTGAGCATGTTAATTTTGACAAGTTATGGACTGGTCCTTACCAGGTATCAAAAATTTTAGGTGACAACACTTATAGGCTTAAAAATTTAACCAGAGAGGATGTTCAATTTCCTGTCAATGGGAAATTCCTAAAGCATTACTTCCAAGATTAGTGTTGGTTGCTCACTCCTATGTAATTTTTTAAATAGTTTGTAAATGGTTTTTTGTAATTAGTTTCCTTTTGTAAATATTTTTTCTTTATTTTGTTGGCTATTTGTTTTGGGTGCTTTCTTTTGTTTTTTTTACTTTTTAGGGTTTTTCATCATTGAGATATATAGTAATTAGCAACCTTTGAAGGTGGTCTAAATAATAGAATGTCAATTCTGGAAATGTGATTCATGCATTGACTAGAAATAGTACTTTAATTATAGATGATTGGGGAATTGTTTGATTCATTTTTATTTTAGTTTGCATAAATCATTTAGTTGGTAAAGAGCTACAAACACCCATACTTTAATCATTCTACTAAATTTGGGATAGCAGTTGTTTGCATTGAGTGAAAAACTAAAAGGTGACCTTTGCTACTGATGTAATTCCCAACCTAATGGTAGGCTTCATTGCCTGCAATTTGAAGCAAATGAGCTTACAATGAAATATCAAAAAAAAAAGAAAAAAATTAACATCAAAAGAAATATCAAAAGAGGAAATTCAACTCTTTAGGCTATCAAAATATCTCTACTAGGGCTATGGACACTTGATTGTAGTAGGGCTATGTTTGGGGGAATTAAAAAGATAGCCTTGTTAGGGCTATGGACGCTTGACTGGTAGCAAGGCTCTATCCAAGGTTGGCTTAAAAGGAAATTGGAAAATTATGTAGGTCAATGCAAAAAAATTTATGCTCTAATTTACTAAAGTGGAATAAATCAATCGCACACATGTAAGCTCAGTAAAATTTATTCTTGTATGCTAGATAAAGTAAAGATGGAATGCCAAAATGAGGGTCTAGCCATTTATAATTTAAAGACTGTAGAAAGTTGAAGTATGTTTATTAGGTCCGAAATTGACTTTCTATTTTTTTTTTGGTTTTGTTGGTTGCTATTTGTTGTGTAGTCTCACAACATGCCCCATTTTTCTCCTTGGAAAAATGTGGACCCCCTTTTTTCTATCACTTTTTTTTCCCTTCCTTGATTTTTCTTGCTTTGATGTTCTGCTTTTGAAGGAAATAGTAAAATGGAAGTCTTTGATTTAGCTTGCATGGTCCCTACCTAAGTTCGTGTCTTTACCGGGCTTGAGGTGTTGCAAGCTCTTTTCCCTAGTCTTATTAATTTACTTGACTCTCAAGTCTCAGAGTCGATGTTGTTGCACTAAGCATATTGTATCTTCAAAAAAAATTCACTTTTCACCCGATTGGTATGTCAAGCCTAGTGAGTTGTCACTCAGATAAATCATCCTGGTGCCTATATTCCGTTTTTCTTTGTTGGTTAGCCTAGTGATGGATTTTGCTTTTCTTTTAACTAGAGACTAAAAATTGGAGGTTCTATTACAAATATGTTTTAAATCAATTTGGTCCCATTTGAACCCAATTTCCAAACTCTCATTGCACTTGGTTCTCATGAACTCAGTAAGTCAAGTCTTGATTCCTAATAACCTTTTCAAGGTCTGATGCCAGAGGTTTCAATCATCTTTTGATTGAAATTGTTAAGTATCCAAAGTGGCTTTGCTTATAAATGCTCTACCTCGTAAGAATTAAAGTGACACATAAGTGTGCCACGTAAGACTTCTATGTTATCTTCTTCTCTAATGGTGGGTCCTATGCAAAAACCAAGGTATTCATGATTTGAACCCTAATCAGCCATAATTGCATCTTTATTTAAGAAAATTAATGCATTATAATAGGTAATTAATGAAGGTGACAAACAACACATGTACTTGGCACCACCTTGACCATGTAGTTGCTTTCATAACACTCTACCTAACACCATACTACTAAATTATAAGTACATTGAAGAATTAAAATCAAGATTGTGGTGCACAAAGCAAGGTAAACCTCGAGAAGCCAAAGAACATAGCTACCAATGGTTTTTATGTCACATGCTGAAAGAAAATCATATCACTAGAAAAACAAGGTATGCATGCATGTCTCTGGATAAATGATGTTTCCCCTAGTTTGGTAATTAAAATGTTGATTATTTTGAAGTGAATTTAACCTAACGGTAGACTAATCTTTTTTATGAATTATTGAAAATGAATAGTTAAATCTAACACTAACTCACACACAAGGCACATATCAGCTAATAATGCAGGAAACCTAGGAAAATATGAGCACTTCTAGAAAGAATTATGATGAGGAACTTGAATAATTTTCTTCACAAGTTGCACAAGTCAGTGGAAAAATTATCAACACTCATCCAGGATGGTTTTGTGATACTGAATTCATTACGCAAGTTCAACAAGAAATGGTTGCATTTGGTAGGAGGGATTTCACTAGCAATGGAGGCTCCTAAATTGGTAATGGAATGTACTAATTGGTATGACCCAAATAAGAGGGTCATTGAGGAAGAAGGGAGAGTCTATGAAGACCTCTTTAAAATGAATTGTATATACATTCAAGCTCCTCACACCTCACCAGATGAATTTTTTTGATATGAAAACTATGGTCAAAACATATCTAGGTGCATAAGAACATAATAGAAGAAATATGAATGAAAAATAGTGCCAAGTGGAGATTACTAAGCAAATGAAACCAATTCCATGGTCTTTGTTTAACCAGGATGTTCAAGACATCATAACCCTATTAAGCAGGATTGTTAGAATTAGAGACACTAGTAAATTTGAACCATGGATATTCAAATTCATAGCAAAAATAATGGAAGGCCCCATGCAAATTCATTGGGGAAGTTTCACCAATGACAAGCTGCATGAAAAGAAAAGTTGTTCTCGAAGTCCCAATGGTTTTCTATGTCTTCCTATGTTGTTTATTCCTATGACTTAATGAAAAATAGTCAAGGATTGAACAAAGTTGGTGCCCTGGGAAGAGAACCAAGGAATAATTTGATATATGTTCCTTCACTCCAAATCAACATCTACATATACGTAGAGGATTATCGAAGGGTTAATGATGTGTTCTCTATGAATTCAGTGAGAATAATGGAGGGCAACAAATCTAAAAGGTTGTCCCTAGAAGCACAAAGCATCATTCAGTTGGTTGGAGGTTGATACATTCAATTTCCCACTTTCACCTACATCAAGGTGGAAGGATTTGAAGGATACCCTTTCATGTTACAGTGATATCCAATGGAAAAATGCTATTATTGGAATTAGTGAGAAATATGAATCCTTCCCATTCTCTATTCTCAGCAAAACATAAGAAATTTTTTGTCAAATTCCCCATCACAATCAGGAATTGCAAATGCAATGTGGATAAACAGGCTAATATGTGTAAAGAAGAATGGAAGATGTATAATCTAGAGTTATTTTCACTCCAAAGAAGGAATTGTGATCCCTAGAGAAACCTTAACAAGAAAATAGGTGGAAAGTATGCTCATGTATATGATTTAGAATATTTTGGCTTAATTGAGATAATGAGCACTCAGTAAGGAATCGATCATATCAAAGGTTGTCATTACATTCAACAAGGATTCTAGGACTATTATATTCTGAAGCAATTGGATACAGATGATGGAGACATGTTGAATACAATTTATAATTCAAAGAATATTTATGATGAACCTATCCCAAACCTAGACTATGAAAAGGAAGAAATAGTAACTATTGAAGAAATTTCTAAGCAAGTGCTGACATACACTCAACCCTGGATTGATAATGATAAGAAAGAATTAAGGAAAGCTGGGATAAAGCTCACATACCCACTCAATATAAAGAAGAAAGAAAGAGTAGAGGATGATTCAAGGTATGAGGAGCCTCTTAAAAAAAAGAGAAAAGTTAGTAAAGAAAAGGAAGTTGGACATATTGAGGAGAGAACTCCTGATGCTCTAGGCCAAAAAAATTCAATGACACTAGCTAACCAGCATAAATCAGCTATGGCTAATAAGGGCAAGGAAACAATAAAGCCTAAGGCAACATTTTCTTCCACACAAAACCTAATAGGTCAAGCTATGACTGATGAAAAGGTGAGAATGAAGACACACACTCGTGCTTAGACAAGGTTTGCATCTCATAGGGTAGTAGAATTATTCACCTTGCCCCTTCATTTAATACAACTACAATGAAACAAACACTGGGAAAGACTCCTATGATTTGTGAAGAGAGTTTTGAGCTAAACAAAGGAAAAATCAGAGAATAGTGGGAGAAGTGGATGACCATGCTAAAACAAGTTAGAGAGAAATGATCTAAGGAGAAACCCATGGTGTAGCTAGTAGTGGAAGAAGTGCCAAATATAGTTTCAATTCCTATAGACATTGAAGAAGAATATTTCATAAGAGGAAGACTCACCCTAGAGGCAAGAAATCCTAAGAAGCTTGATGAAAGAAGACAAAGAGGATATTGCAAGTTAGGATCCCATTAGTAATATTATTATTGAAGATACAGTTGATGACCAACTTTTGTGAGGAAGTAGTAAAAATGATATTGAGTAACTATAGGTTTCTAATAAATTAGGAGAAGACCCCATTGAGAGTGAAAATGTAGAGTCTTCACAAACCTTGGGTGATCAAATAAGAAATGAAGAAAACCCTAGTGTTTCAATACAAAAGGAAAGTGATGCCCCAAAGGACTGATGTTGAACACATGGTTGGACAAGAGAATATAGGTCTCAAGAAGGAAGAGATAGTGACTAATCAAGATAATTAGGAATCCAAGCTAGCAAGGATAGAAAATGTTCAAGTTCCAGGAAGTGTTGATGGTTCAAAAGTTGGAGTTCCTAAACATGCAGATAATCACAAACAAAGAAATGTTGAAGAAACAGAACAAAATGAAGAAGCACCTGACTGGTTAGTTAGGGAAATAGATCTACCATTGGAGGTGGAACTAGTGCCTCTAGATCTTAGAATTTTAATGCAACAAGTGGAAACCCATAAATCTACATGTAGAGAAAAGACAAGAAATTATATCAAGAACATAGATGGAGGGAGAACACTCCATATAGTGACTCTGGTAAGAGAAAAAGTAAGTATGAAATGACACCTAAGGATTATAGAGTAAACACCATTGATGTCAGACATTCATCCCGGGGATAAGAATTAGAAGAAATGAAAATTATTTTAGAAACAACTATCACCAAGGTACAAAAAAGTAAATAAAAGAAAAGAGAGCTAAAGGAGCGGATTTCCTGCCTAGAAGGTTTTATCAAGTCATTATCCCAATCTAATCAAGTGCAGATCGAATTGCCTCAAAATCTAGTATTTATGTCCAAGGAGAAGGTGGATGCCATCACATTGCTTCACCATAATATAAGTGTATTTGAAGAATGGATGGATTACTTGATGAGGAAAGGAGAAGGGTTAATCATAGATGTAGTTGGTAAATAGAAGGAGGCATATTGTTAGTGTGCAAAGTCTAAAAAACTAGAAGGAGAATGTAGGTTTCACCAAGAACAAACTGATTCAGATAGGAAAAATTTAAAATCTCTTATTTAGGGAAATGTATGAGAGTTGGTAGGTGAGAAGATAACCACAAAACAAGAGATTGCAATGTTTGAAAAGTGGAAGAAACAAGTAAATTGGGAGAGTGACACTTTCATACAATGTGTACAAGGATTTGAAAAGGTCACTGAAAGATGTAAGAAACTAATTGATAGATATGGAGATTTTATTGAAATGTTGGCACAACAAAGTGGTGATCCTCAAACTTTAAGGCAAGTTGATAAGTAGTTAAAAGATTTCAAGGAGTGGCTTGAAAGAGTAAATAAAGAAATTGTTCATTTGTTAAATCAAGAAGTTATTGATGAGATTATAAAGCACATGAATGTCATGGTCAAATATGAAACACGGAAAGTGCAAAGGATTGAAAATATCATCCAAATATTAGAAGATTATACCAAGCTTAAGTATAGCTAGAAGGCAATTCAAGGAGTTTTGAAAGAACATATCCATCAAGTATTGTTTTCTTTCTAGGAGTATCAACAAAAGAAAGGTGAAGAAGAATCTTCCAACTCAGAGGTTAATGAAGAAAGATAGTTAACTAGACACCGAATGCCAAAGGTTCAGTGCATTGATAGGGTTTTGAAGTGAAGTTTACAAGTTTGTTCCTAGTCTTAGTGAAGGTGGCTCATTTCAAAGTGTGAAGAATATCAATTATATTGTTGTATGTAGAGTTCTTACAAACCGAAGTTTGGACTGGAAGATTGTTGTTGATGAAGAAGTCAAAGTTTTGACTTTTCCTAGAATATTGTTGTAAGATGGGGTTAGAAATCAAATAGCATAGACAAAGTGACATCCAACACTTTTAAGCTATAAAACCTAATCCGAACAAGAGAATACAATCATATGAAAGGAGAAAAATGAAAACAATGAAATAAAGCACTCCCCATTGAACTTGAATCACTTCTCTTGCTCTCCTTCTTGTTATGCAACTTTTCCCTCATATTTGTTGAAACACTTGTGCAAAACCTGCAAATGGTAGCAAGAAAGTTGGAGACAATTAGCTATTAAGCTGAAAATGGAGAAGGAAGGTTGCTTTTATAGACAACCTTTTGAATGGATGGCTGAGATTAATCCTCTAGAAGGATTCCAAGATCAATGGTCCAAAATTGATGCACCAAGAATATGCTATTCTTGGAGGAATCATGACAGACATGCATGTAGGGCATGCAGCTATGACATACATGCAGGGACATGTAGGCTATGATAGGGACATGCAAACTATGACATGAAATAATGACAGGGTATCTTTGACCAGGCCATAAATAATTTATTTTAAATAATTTATTCAAATGGAAATGAAAAGTGGAAATAAATAATTTATCCAAATTATTTATTTGAAAAATGACAAAAGAACTTTAATTAAATTAATCAATTTAATTAAATGGGGAGAGAATGAAATTAGACATAGATAATTAATTTGAATTATTTATCCAAAAGAGATGAATGAAACACAATTAAATAATTTTTACAATTATTTAATTATAGAAGAATAAAAGGTCAAGTAATGATTATTATTATTATTTAACTATAGATGAAAAATAAATAATTAAATAAAAAATGATTTATTTAATTATTGAAGAAAGGGATATATTAATTGATGCAATTAAACAATTTTAATTGATGGGGATAGAATAAGGATGAAGGTGAATTAATTAAATAATTAAAAAATTATTTAATTAAGAGAGGAATGCGGTCAAACCTAATTGAATAATTCAAGTTATTCAATTATCGAAGGACAACGACCAAGAAAAATGATGCTCATGGACTTAGGACATTTTTCAGTGTCTACATTTTGCCCCTCTTTGAGACAATGCGGCTTGTCGTTGTTTCAAAAAAAGATGATCAAGCGATACATGCCCCAAAAGAAATCTTTGTAAGGATTATGATAAGAATGATATGCCTCGAAAGATTGATCAAATAGGTGTAAAGAAGATTATCTCGATAGATGTCGAAAGTGATTAGATACGATATTAGCAAGTGATAAGCGGTGTACATTTGATGAAATGCAAAGATTGATATAGGTGTAGCGAACATGATGGAAATTATAGAGCAGTTGATGGTAAAACTAGTGAGAATTATGCTTATGCAAGACAAGGTGTTGCAATGATGGATTGACTGATTGATTAAGGGGATATGAAATTTCAAGAAACAGGTTGATTGATTTGAGATTTGATTCAAGAGACATATATCAGTGAGTTAAGAAATTGATTGATTTCTCTGCGACAAGAAAGATGAAGAAAATGAAATGCAAGATGGAAGAGAATGAAGGTGATGAAGCCTCTTGTACCTTTTAAGTGATTTTATCATCATCAAGCTTATTATATCACAAATTAGTATAAGCGTCTAGATAACATGAACATCTAGATGATTTGAATATTGTTTGCGTTTTTATTTAGTAATGAAATATAAGCATCTAGGTATAAGAACCTTAGATGACCTAAATACTTATTGCATGGAAGACACTATCAGACAAGGAATTCTCTCATCCACATTAGACTCATAGATCCTCGATGGTTTTAGACAACCATGTCCTAAGACGAGTCATCTTGTGAATAAGAAACAATCCTCAAACAGCAAACAAATGAACATGCCCCATCCTTTCCTTTCTAGTCAAAGACATCCTGAAGAAGCTAAAAGACATGTCACCAAAGATAAAATCATAAAATAAGCAAAGATCAACAAACAAACAGGGGTTCTGCTTTGATGTAAAAATGATTCTCGTTATAGTTTATGTGTTTGGTTGGATTTGAAAGGTGGATTGATATATATGTTATAATGTTTGCTTGATTGTCAACACTTGCATGTTTTGATTTTGTTGAAGTTCAAAGCCGTGTGGTTATCTGAAAGTGTCACCATTTTTAGGAATTTTTTTTTTTGGCATTTTGGAATATTTGATTTTTGGATTTCTTCAAAGGCAGTTTATGGTTTTGATTTTTTAGTTTTGAGTTATTTTATGGGTTTTGGATTATTCGGTACATTTTATGATTTTTTGGATTATTTAGCGAGGACATTTTATGGTTTTGGAATTTTTTAGGACATTTTAGAGGATTTTTGGAAATTTTTTAGGACATTTTATGTTTTTGATTTTTTGAAGTTTTAAAAGATGGAGTGAAATAAATGTGAAATGATTGATTGAAGAAACTAGATCTTCACAATAGAGGTAATGCAACCATGGATAAATGATAGATCAAAATGAAAGATTCATTGCAAAACATGTCACATAAGCAACATATTCTTTGTCAAAAGATGATAATGGTTCATTGATTGGATGCCAGGAATGATTGATTCCATAAGGCATGATGATGATAAGTACTTAGGATCAATGATTCCTCTAAGTACGATAAGATTGATGATTGTTTATGATTGATTGACAAAAAATATGAGGATTGGATAATGTTTTGCAGCTAGGCTCAAATATGATTCACATGATAAGATTCAAGGTTGCAAAGGGACATGATGACCAACATTGGAGGTAATTTAATCATGGATAAATGATAAGGATGTGAACTATGATGGAATGGTAACACATAAGGATATGAAAGGGAATCCAAAGCATGTGTTTGTAATTTTGCCCCTAATCTCATCAAGAACAAAGCAAGGAAATGGGACATGGATTTTGATAAGCTAGGAGATATGGGATGGAAGAATGCAAAGATAAGGATAATGAATAGGATGATCAAGATCGATAAGATATGGACACAATGCCTAAGTATTTTGCTCCTATTCCTCATCAAGACCAAGGAAGGGAAGAAAGGATGCATTAAGATAGGATGGTAGAATATGGATACAGCGAAGGATATGGTACGAAAGATATGGATAAAGTGTATAGGATAAGATATACGATGTTCAAGAAGATCCTTAACCTTGTCAAGATCAAAGGTGGAAAGGTAAAGGATGAACGTAAAGAGGATAATGGATATGAATGAAAGGATGGATGAAACTTTCCCCCAAGTGTAGAGTACAAGAGGAATATGGAAGATAGGATATGGATAGGGATAAATGAAAATGGAAGGTAATATATGCATGATAGGGAGATGGAGGAAGGACTCAAGCATCAAGTTTCATGACTAATATCCCTCGAATGTGTTCTCTAATAAACCATGGAAATGAGGATTAGTCTCATAAATGTTGGTAGATTAATGGTGTGATGGAAGAATCTAAGGACTTATGCAAAGGTTTGGATTAAAGGAGGATAATGGGGGATGGATGTTGGATAATGGATAGGAGTTTGGAAGGCTTGTTGATGGATAAATGAAAAGGATGGAAAGGATGGAAAGATCAACATCGGCACACACCTTGAAGGGTGGTGGAGTGATGGAGGAAAAATGAATTTGGAAGATGATAGGTTTTTAAATGGATGATAGGAGGAAGCTTTTGGATTAACAAATTTGGATGCCAATTTATATTTTATTGCTTCTACGAGACTTTTAGGAATCCACATAGCTTTTGACTTTGATTTTTGATTCATGGGCCTTTGTGGCCTTTGAGATTCTTCTTTTTGCTTTATGGGCCTTTGTGGCCTTTGAAATTTTTCTTCTTGATTTATGGGCCTTTGTGGCCTTTGAGTTTTTTGCTTTTGACTTGATGGGCCTTTGTGGCCTTTTGGATTTTTCTTTTGACTTGATGGGCCTTTGTGGCCTTTTGGATTTTTATTTTGACTTGGGATCAAATTTTCTTTTATTTTTGCATGGATCTTCAAGGAGACATGTTGATCCTTTGATACATGTGGATTTTGATATGGAAGCTTTTGACATTTGGCACCCAAATTACTTCCAAGAGCAATGGGATGGGTGGATGGAGATGAATGATATGGAGGTCTTATGGATGGGTTAATGTAGGTAGAATTTTGAGAGGGCATCAAGGGTGTGTGCCTTTGTTGTTCTTGATGAATAGGAGATGGAGGGATGTAGGGCCCCAATATGGATGGAAGGGTTGATGAACTAGGGTTTGGATGATAAGGGCCAAGGATAAATGGAAGGTTTGATGGACTAGGATAAGGACCTAGGATAGATGGAATGTTTGATGGACTAGGATAAGTAGGTTTATTTTGATGGAATCTAGGCTTATGATGGGTACAAATTTCTTGAGCATGAGGTGTATAACCAAGGCCATGATAGTATGTGTTTTCTTGGATATAAAGGGGTTCTAGGATACCTTGTTCATGAATGCCTAATCCTTTGCCTTTGTAGTTCATACTTTGACACATTCGTTTTCCAATAGGATATATATTGTTTATGAAACAAGATGCAAGTCCATCATGAGGTGGATGTGATATGGAAGGAATAACAAGATCTTCGAGTAAACCACCTTGGATAAAAGTGAGAGAACCCATTTGATAGGTAAGAGGTTCATGGATAGTTTGAATAGGGGTGGTAGACTCTTGTGGAGGATTGTGATAATGAGGGGAATTAGGATGGGTGATAGGATCTTGACATGGGGATAAGGGGGTACTTTGATCTTGACTTGGAAAAGGATCAAGAGGTGTAGGAGATGGAGTAGCTTTCTCTTTATTAGGTATGGAATCATCACGAAGTGGTATGAAAGGCATGTCTTGATCATGAGAAGGATGAACATCATCATGGAATGAAAGGGTATCCTTGAATGGAGGTATATCTTGATCTTGATGAGGAAGGGAATCCTGATATTTTGTGGAAAACATATCTTGATCATTGGATATGATGAAATCATGAGATGGTATGGATTCATTAGATGAGGTGGAAGGAGGACTTGGAAGGATACTTTTCTCTTGAGATGGAAGGGAATCATCTTGAATGAAACAAAAAGAGATAAGGGGATCATCGTGAGGTTCTTGAGAGATGGGATCTTGGTCAAAGATTGGAAGGGGTTGTGGAATTTTGGTATCATTGGATGGAGTGGAAAGAATGCTTTGATCTTGATGTGCAAGGGAGTCTATGCTAGCATGCTTTGGACTAAGAGATTGACATGAATCATTGGATGTAGATGGCATGATAGGAGAGGATGGTTGAATAGATTCGTTAACTTGGGTGAAAGACTCATGAGGTTTATTTTGATTTATGGGGGATGAAGATAGATGCATGACATGGTAGGATTGCATAATATCATTTGTGTTTGAGGATTTAGATTTGGGTTTCTCATTTAGCCTTTGTAGAAATTCATGGACATTAAACTTGGATGATGTAGTTTTGGATGAGGATAAAGGCTTATGAGATGATTGCATCACTTCATTCAAATGTTGGGATTCAAGTTGTTTTACAAGATCTTTCAAACGATGGTCAAGATATTCAATCCTTTGGTTTTGTTCATAGGTCGAGGGTGAATATGGAGGATAGCAATTAGACATGTTTGGTTGATGGTTTTGGAAATGTCTTGAAGTGTTGCAAGTTACTAGGTGTGATGTTTGTTTGAAGTCGATTGTTTGTGTTCAGATTTGTGAATGTGGTGAATACTGTTTGAAAATCCAAAAAACACTTAACAAGCACAATGTTTTGGTGTATGCAAACGCACATGAGACAAGCACAATCCTAATAGGCCAATAGGCCAAGGGTTTGTATACTTGATATAGCCCACCGATATACACAGGATTGGTGCTAAACACCTTTCCTTCTCGAGAGCAGATAGCTTAGAAGTTTGGTGGCACTGGCTCCCCTCCATGGCTCATTGACATCATTCGGGCACACCAACTTCGGATTCTTGGGTAGTCACTTCCCAAGAATTTTTATCTCTACTCAAGGGGATCAGTAGTGAGTGTCTTCGAGCATGATACTGTACCCTGCACTATACCAAGCAATGGCTAAAAAATGGTTGGCCTCTAAAATAAAAGGTTTTTAGTACAAGCATTTCGTTCGTAGGGCATGATCCATGCGACGAGAGTCCCCTTTCGGATCCATCTCGTTGGAACCATACGCGTGATTCTTGGGCTTTCCCCAAGAATCCACTTTTATATACCGATTGGAAGTCCCTCGGGTTCAGGGTGCTATCGGTCTGAGTCGTCCTGGGGTGAGTACTTTTTCCCACCAGAACAAGCCCAAGTTCTAGAGTCAGTAACTGTTTCTCTTACACCCAAGATCGCTCGAAAGCGCAAGGGGAGAGGATACTTCGATTACTAAGTCTTGAAGGTTACAAAAAATAAAGTGGGTCTGGTTTTCTGATCACCTAGTTTTCACAAGGTGAGAGCATAATCACCTACCACCTTCAAGGACATTCAGACAAAATCAAGCACATGTTCATTTTAATGCACCAATGGAAATGTTTTCTAAACTAGAAGTCGCAAACACATTGTTTGAGAAATGAGTCTTCAACTAATGGAGTTGAAAAACCACAAATTAGTAGTTTCATAAATGTCTTGGACCAACGAGAAGCTGCAAAAAACTAAGTTAGAACAAGAGATTAAAAACCAAACTAAAAGTTAGAAAATAAAAAGACTAAACTAATCTAAGAAAAAAAGAAATTAAAGAAAACTAAAAACTAAGAGTTCAATTTTTTTGTTGCTCCAAAAGAAGCAATTTTTGAGAGCCCCACTCCAAAGCCACATGCTACAAACAAAAGATTAGTAAAAAAAATTAAATGAAAAATCAACAAACTAAAAATAGTGGATAACTTTTTCCAAACTAAACAAAATTTTAAACCCAGATATCTATGGAAAGTTAAGACATAGACCTTCAAACCCGTGAAAACGCTCTTTGTAAAATCCTGCAAACAAAAGTGTTACAAACAAAAGAAAATTTGGGTTTTTAACAGTTAAATCATAAAAAAACTATGATCACTAAAACGGCCAAAACTTTCTCAAATCTTAAGAAAAATTTAAACCGTTTGAAGTTCCAGAAAGTTGAGATTGAGGCCTACAAAACCCAAATAATCATTTTAAAATATTTTATTCTCACATTTTTCTATGTTCAAAAGAAGATGATGGGATTTCATATGAATTATTGGTTGTATCTTGCAAAACAATGAAAACAAACCAATTTATTTGCAAAATTATAAGATTCATGTCGGGTTCACCAAATGTGAGATGGGGTTAGAAATCAAATAGCATAGACAAAGTGACAGCCAACATTTCTAAGCTATAAAACCTCATCCAAACAAGAGAATACAATCATATGAAAGGAGCAAAATGAAAAAAATGAAATAAAACACGTCCCATTGAACTTGAATCACTTCTCTTGCTCTCCTTTTTCTTATTATGCAACTTTTCCCTCAGATGTGTTGAAACACTTGTGCAAAACTTGCAAATGGTAGCAAGAAAGTTGGAGACAATTAGCTGTTAAGTTGAAAATGAGAAGGAAGAGCTTATAGACAAACCGAATGGATCTACCGAGATTAATCTTATAGAAAGATTCCAAGATCAATGGATACCATGAGGGTAGATGCTACTAAAATGGATGTATCGAGATTAAGTCTCAAAAAGATGCCAAGATTAACGCCCTAATTGATGCACTACAAAAATATGCCATGCATGGAAAAGCTATGGCGCCGATAGTTATGACAGCATACGCAAGACATGCACTATGACAAAATGAATGTTAACGACAGATTGATGGCTATTAATCTTGATCAGTGGCACATGTAACAATTTATCTTTTAAAATTATTTATTCCAAAAACGAGACAAGTGGCAACAGATACCATCCAAATTACTTCATTTGTGAGAAAATGACAAAGAAGCATTTAATTAAATTCTATCAATTTAATTAAAATGGAGAGATGAAAAATTAGATTAGATTAATTCATTTAATAGGGGAGGTGGTGATGATAGCTAAATACCTTTGACACCATTTAACTCTGTAAAGAATTCAAAGGACCATGAATAGACAAATACCAATGGTAATTATTTAACCATAGATTTAGCAGATGTAAAATAACTAAATAAATAATAATTCTATTTTAACCACAGCTATTAAAGAGTACAAATTAGTGACGCACTAGTTTTATTTAATTGATCAAGATAGAATAAAGATTAGAAAGTGAATTAATTAAATAATTATTAATAATTATTTAATTAATAGAGGAATATGATCAGACATAATTGAATAACTAAAATTATTCAATTATCGAAGGACGAGGATGAAGAAAAATGACACTCACAAGCTTAGGACATTTTTTAGTGTCTACACTAATTAATAAGATCAAATTCAGGTTAGGGAATTTATTTTTGAATTGATTGGGAATGGAATCGATAAGGATATGGAGGTCATGATTTTGTTTTGTTTCTTCAAGCTCTTCTTGTGAATCCTTGAGTTTTATGATTATACGATGTTTTGGTCCTTAAAGAACCTTTCCTGAATTGAGTTGTACTCCATTAACATCTAGTGCATTAACAAGATAAGTTTTATATCCTAACACCTTTTTATTGTAAACATGTTGTGTCACCTTATTGTTTGGATTTGGTGTTGGTTGAGTGGGAATTGGTGTTTCCTTAGGTGGTTTTGATGGATTGTATGGTTGATTAGTATATGTTGGTGGTATTGGTGGTAGAAATTTTTGTTGTGATTGTTGGTCTGGATTAATAATAGGTGGTACTGGATATGATGGGTAGTGTGGGAATTGTGGTATGATGTCCTCCATGCTTGTTGACATGATTGTGGAGCATGTTGGTATTGATTCGGCCACTATGAATAAGATGGAGGTTGTTGTCAACCTTCATACCACCCATGTTTTATAGGGAAAGAGCTAGATTGACTACTAGAACCCATGTAAAGTGTATGAAAATAATTGAACATACTCAAGGTGGCATAGCTCGAGGTGGCCAAGGCCTCTGTTGAGCCATATGATAAATATGTTCTTTTGTATATTCCACTTCTACCATATCTACTATTAGAGGTTGTAAGGTGGTGTTTCTACTAGCATCCTCTAGGAAAGAAATATTTTTATTATTATAAGGGCATTCTTTAGTAGAATGTTCTTATGATTGATAGGACAAAAAATGGTAAGGTGGTGTTTCTACTAGCATCCTTTAGGGAAGAAATAATTGTTTTATTATAAGGGCATTCTTTAGTAGAATGTTTCTTATGATAGATAGGAAAAATAATGGTAAGTGATTTTTCATCTTCCTCTTGTTTCTTATGAGTATATAAAGTATCAATTTATTTCCCTGTGTGACTTAAAAATAGTTTTCAAGTCATCAAGTAATGTACCTAGATCTTGCTTGGTAATACATGTTGTGCCTCCTTGAGAAGTATGTTTTCTAGAATAATTTTGTATAGATTGGTGGGATCTGGAGTGGTTCCTACAAATATCAAAAAATTTCATGAAATCTCAATTTAGAAATATCTCCCCCACCTCTAAGATTTAAGGAATTCATACTTTCAACACTAATTCCTTGAAGAATTTTTTTTTTAACAACCTCATTAGATAGCCTTGGTTGTCTTGTTCTTTGAAGACTAAATGAGAATCATTCAAGGAAGTCTTCTAATTTTTCCTCATTGTGTTGTGTCATTTAAAATATTTCATCTCAAACCTCCTTTGTTTTACAATAGTCCTAGTATTTTTTCAAGAACCTCTCCTCATAGTATCATGTGTATAGATGTAATGTCATCCAAGCCCCATGAACCACCATAATGAAACATCCTTCGATGTAGTTAGGAAAAGCTTAAGCTTTTTAACA